>PPHD01000050.1:18538-98104 GCA_002909625.1 Bambusicola thoracicus
GGGGAAATCATAATGTATTTTTTACAATTCATGTTGTGTTCATGTAACTGCATGGAGTTCTGCTTCCCTCCTTAGAAAGGTGTATTATTGGTAAAGATATAGAGAGGTGTGACTAGGAAGATCAAAGGTATGGAGCAGCTGGTGTACCAGGAAATTAGAGTTTGTTTAAAGCAGCATGACTGACAAAGATATGATATAGGCCTGTCAAATTGTAACTGGAGTGGAGAAGTTGCATAGGATTCGCTGTAGTGTATTGCATTTGGGGCTCTGTGTTTAAAGAATGTTTGCATTTGCAGCTTGGTATCATAATAACGATTTACACTAATTAGAAGTCTTTAAGTGCTCCTAAAAGAATAATGTTATCTAGAATCCTGTTGGCCCAGATTTATTTCTACTTGAATTTATCTGAAATCAATGAAGTAAGAATGGCACTAAAGTCTGCTTTCAGATAACTACTTTTCCTCCATTCAAAGACTAAGATGTTACATAAATGTAACTGGCAAAGTTGCATCAAATGGAGAAGCCACAAGGCTGTTACATGCTTCCAAATCATCTGACAAGCATGTGCAGCAGAAAAAGAAAACATGCCAAGAACACACTGAAGAATAAACACCAAGGAAAATTGGGAATGAAATAATTTGGGGTCCTCTTAGTCTGTGCTGACAGACAGGTAGAACATTTTGCCTTAGGAGACTTAATACAAAAATAGACATTGAAATTAAGCTTCTTTTCCTACATAAGACGAATACGTATCTCTCTTTCTAGGAAAAGTATCATATATCGAAGATAAGAAGGTAGAAAAAAAAGTCAGTATCTGTATATACTTTTTTATTTGTGTTTCCTGAGTGTGAAAATTTCATTTGCCTTTCTTTAAAAGGATGATAAGGCTTGCTGGGTGTGAAAACTTCATTTGCTCTTCTTTAAAAGGATAAGATTTCCTGAGTGCACTGGCACATATATCCTTGAATCTAAACATTTTTTTCTCCTCGTGAGGGAAGTGTTTGGAGTAATTGGCCCATCAAATAAGGTATTAAGGAAGAAGTGAGATGACAACTGAAAGCGATTGGATACAAGTCAGAAGGGGTGACAGAAAGCTCTAGTATGTAGCGAGGGCTCTGTGACCACAAAACTGAGGACTGATTGCTGCTGTTTTTTTTTATTTATATTGTTTCTTTTTATTTATAAAAGATTTTTACATTTTTCTTTTATGGATTTAAGGATAACGCTGCTTGGTCTGGACTGTTGTCGAAGAGTCTAAATTCCTTTTTGGTCCATGTGGCACCTCTAAATGAGATAAATAGGTGGGAAAAAAGGGATCTTTTGTATTTAAAAACAAAATACAGAAACCACAAAATGACCACTGAAAGCCCTTTTTGTACCGGAAACTAATGGTTTGTCCTGAGATCACTGGGGGAAGTGTCACTTCTTCTGGGCTATACTTCTGCTGTCTCAGCAGTGGACAAAGAGATCACATCTCACCTCGACACTAAAATTACAACTAAAAGATTCTCTTCTTTGGCACTGACATGAAGGTGCAGAACATAAGTGACATAGACGGTGAAAGGTTACCCTCAAGCTGCTGAGAAAATCCATAAGGGGCTTCAAAGTAATGTGAAGTTACATGCTATTTTAACTTATTGAATGAAGGCACATGAACACTGAAAATCTTCCATAAAATCAGGAGTGCGAGAGCTCATGTCTTGGGACTTCCCATAATGAAAACTGACTACCTCTTTGGACTCTAGAGATATGCGATTTGTGTTTGCATGAATCAGTGTATTACCCATAATTATTAATAACATTTAGTATTCAGGCTTGAAGTAGAGTATACATGGATGTGAGAGAGAGTTTAATTAAGGATGATAAATATTAATTTTGGGGAGAGAAGATAACAGTGAGCATTCTTGTGTAGTAAGTACTTTAAATTTGAGTTCAGATTCTGTTTTTTGATGTAGAACATTTGGGTTTTATTAACTCTCAGGTAACTGATTTTATTTTTGCTTATCTCAGATGAATTACAAACAAAATACCGGTTTCAGGCAGGAGAGACACCAGAAACAAGGCATTGTCCCATCACAGCCACAGGCAGCAGCAGCTTCTCTATGGTAACTACTGCAGAGGACTATGTCCAGGTTCCCTTATTGTGAGAAGGTCCTTCAGGTTTCATTTTGGGACTGAGCATAACCAGAGCTGTCCTATATAACCTGATCTTTATGTTTAATTTCACTGGTTTGGTCTGTGTGTTCTTATTCTGGCATAGACTGGTGAGCTCTTGAGAAGCCCTTCTGTGCTTCAGACTTCAAAATGCCTGATTTATGTAACTAAATCTGGGGGACAATCTCTTAAGGGAAGCATCCCCAGAGGATAATGTGGAACATCTAAGTTGAGCTGTGACTCTGAATTGCCTTGTGTAGGAGTTTCTTTCTTTTCCTTGGTTTACAGAGGTCTTCCGAAAATCAGCCTCTTCATATAGACACCACAAGATAGATGTCTAACATTGAGTTGCCCAGTGGTGAAATGCAGGTTGCTGAAACATAAGAGAGTGTTTACTTTCTTTTTCTGGACCTGCTTTATGCTAGTGGATATTCAAAATAGCTGGCATCTGCTGGCTAATTTTATACAAGAAAATTTGAGGCCTTCCTGTTCTTTCCAACAGATGTATTCACATCCATTCAGTCATCAATCCAGCACTGGCACTGCCAGGAAAGCTGGAACAGTCACCTGGCTGTGCTACTCTAGCCCATTCCCAGTGGTTACAGGAGGTTCTGGCCAAGGCAGCACAGGCTTCCATGCTGCTCCTGCTTGGATTTCATTTCTGTAGTATTTTTTTCTTAAGTCTGTGTGGAAGCAATCAATGAATAGACTTAACGTAAAGCTACTCTGACCGCATTAATCCACTATTTCCTTGAATGCTAAAACTGGAAGGCTGAACATTCCCAATGGTATTGTCTTACAGCTGGGAACCTGACATTCCTTCCTTTCATTAAGGTTTA
Organism: Bambusicola thoracicus; assembly: GCA_002909625.1. Taxonomy (NCBI): domain Eukaryota; kingdom Metazoa; phylum Chordata; class Aves; order Galliformes; family Phasianidae; genus Bambusicola; species Bambusicola thoracicus. Next base: position 21,532 of record PPHD01000050.1, read on the forward strand.
AATTAAAGGCAATGTGAGCCAGTTTATGTAAAAATGTTTTAATTAACAGAATCCAAATGTAAGTAAGAGAAGTTTTAGTGCAAGTAAAAAAATGTATATATACCTGGGATTTAGTTCTCTACAAAATAGAGCTGCCTAAATTCCCCTAGTGTGATGCAAGCTAGTTCCCTAGTAGCTTCCTTTCTGAATTGTTTTTATTTTTTATTTTTTTGAAATAAGTTATTCTGGGCCATGATAGAAGGATGTGAGAGTTTCAGTTTGAAACCATGGCAACTGGAAGTGGTGATTTGCATGTTTGCATAACAATGTGATGGCATTATCTCTGGAGATAATGCACATAGTGGGACTGATCTATGTAAAGCTACAAAGTAGGATGGAAGGAAGAGAAGGAGAAATTACCTTTCTGCAGGAATCATATGTAGGAAGTGAAGGGTTTTTTTTTCCCTGTTGGGTCAGGCCAAGAAACGTGTGAGTGTATGGGAGTTCACCTTTTGATTCAATATATTCAAATATTAAACTCAACAGCTGCTGGGGACATCACCTAGAAGTAAAAATTCTCCCCACACTCTTCCAGTTCCCTGAATTCTTCCTTCCTAGCATTTGAAGAAAGTATTGCTGGACAATATTGCCTGCTTTTGATATAATTTTCTAATAAAGCGAAGGAGAGAAAAGTCAAGTAATTGTAAGTGAAGTTGATATTTTTACTTTCAGTTTTACGTGTTTGTTTGAAACAAGCTCTATTTGCCTCCTTAGTTTAAGTGAAATTGTACTGACTAATTTCAGTAAAAAAAAAAATCTGGCATATATTTGGCATATTTTGACTGCAGAGTAACCTTCAATAGATGAAATAGCTTTCCCAGAAAGGAACCAGAAATTCTCACAGCAGCAGTGAATCTCTCTGCCATGAATTCTAAAGACGAATAGCAAGAGCAGGGTATGATTTTTTTCTCATTAATGGTGGAACAAACAGAAAAAGGTCCCTTGAAAGTTAAAGCTTAGCTACTGCAGAGTGTCCTCATGTATTATGAGTGAGAAACAAAGGAAACTGAGAAACTTCAAAGCTTCCTGTGGCATTCAGAGCTTTCCATCTTCAAAGCACCTCTCTCTTTTGTAGTTCTGCTCTGGGTTTAATTAATACATTTTAAACATTGTTACTGTAAACAGCGTCATCTTTGTTTTCTACCCAGCTCCTTTTCAGAGTAATTTAAATTATTTTATGAAGCTATCTGTCATCTTTATTTAGTGCCTCTTAACCTCTTTTCTTTTACAAATGAGTAGTCACCTCCAGTTGAGATTAAAACAACACTGGAAAGGGGTGTATGTGCATGTGAAGCAGTACAGAAAAAATGCTGTGCCTTTTATCTACATTCTCTAAAGTAAAAATAGACATAACCCTCTCAGTTCATGTATTAGCAATATTTTAATATTTTAAGATGGAAAAGAAAGATTTAGAAATTGTAATGTATCCTATTTCCTTTAGAAAGCTAATTCTAGAAAACTATATGAGGAAAAAACATATATGGAAATCATACTTGGACTCACTTTTTTATTCGTGCTGTCATTACACTTTTTTCATATGTGTTCTGAGGATTTAGGGTGGAGGGAGCAAGAAAAGAGTAGGCTCGAGGAAAACAGCATTTTGCATTTTAAGATGAGACTTATTAAGACTGTTATTAAGTGGAGACTTAAGAACTATTACCCAATGAACTCATTTCATCTTCATGAAATGTTTTTAGTTCTCCCCCTAAAGTATTCATTGATGAGGAAAGGTGGAGCTTGCTTTTGAGGAATGTCATTTCGGCAATTTGTCAAAATACTGTCTTATAAGTAAATTACTCAGTTAAGAGTCCAAAGGTTCTGATCACTTTATAGGAATACTGCAGTACTAGATAGCACAGGAAAGAAAATATTCTAGTATTTATGTTAATTAACAATAGAAGGAGGAGGGAAAAACACAGTAGGTTGTGTGCATATGGTCATGTTCTCCTGTCCTGATCTTGGCAGTCCAGCTGGAAACCTCACAGCTGCAACTGGGCTGCCACAGTGGAGGTAGAGAAAAGGGTTTTAATGCCCATGTAGTAAGATTTCAATCTCTCAGCTTCCAAAACCATAATCCTTCCTGACCTCCTGGATGTAAAAAGAACTTGAGTCAGAGGCCACAGTTGCTAAGGAAAGCTTTCTGTCTGACATCCATAGCCCTCAGCTCAGGCTTAATGTGCACAATGATTGCTGCTGCCTTTAAATCTTTTTTAACTCCTCTTTTGAATTCCTGACTCATCTCTTCCCTCTCCTATCTGTATACTCATGGCTGCCTCTTGTCCCAGCACAGGAGATTCCCCAGTGCTTGGAAAGCAGCAGGATCAAACCTTAACTACAGGTTCAGTGTCAGCAGCAGTCCCCTTGCTGGTATGGGGTCACTGTCTTCCCATTGCAGTTGTTTATATAGTATTAATATCTGTAAAGTTGTGGTTTAGGTGCTGTGCGAAGAAAAGCAAATGCATCTTGGCTTTGTGTTTGTATGTGTCTGTAGACTCTGTGTTATACATGTGCATGTGAGCTTTATGTCAGCATCACTACAAAGAATGCAAGAAACACTGAAAAAGTGAAATATATCAATATACAGGAATCAATCACTGCTTGTCAGGCAAGTTGAACCTTCTCTTACAATATTTTAGGGAAGATATAAGTGGATACTATGAACTCAACGCGTGTTTCTATTACAAATGGAAAATAAAATTATACACGTGTTCTTAGCTTTGTGAATGTCATTTATTCTTCACCATTTGATTACTCTCTTTCTGGCTAGACAGTGTCTGATTTGTATTCATCTCTTGCATTTTATTGTAAGTTTCATATAGGCCTCACTCAGTCCTTCCATTGTAATTCTTATATACAGGCTTTTTTTATTTGAATGAATTCTGCATTATGATGTCTGTTTTTTTTCTCACTTAAAAATCTTCTTTCCTCTATTTTTTTCACCTCATTTTCTACTTCTGAAACATATTTTTGCTGATCTTCTCTGATCCTTCCTATTTTTGTAATCCATTCTTCATCTTCCTTTCTACTTCCCTGTCTTTTTATGTCCCCTATCCCCACACTTTTCTCTCTTTGGATCTTGTTCGTGTTGTTTTTGCTGGCTGACTGTCATTCAAAATACTGCAGTAACATAACAAGAAGATCCCCTGAGACTTCATGAAAAATCCTATGAAAGCAGCTGTTCCTGTGATGTTTTCAGCAGGAAAAGTGCACAGAAAAGACTGGCTGGACCCAGGCCCCAAATAATGATGCTGGGGAACTGTCCATTCTCATTGTTTCTATAAGGTCTAAGGCTGGAAGGGATGATCTGCCAGTCCTCGCTTGCCTGTCTCTCTATGTGTTATTATCAATGTAAGGTTTATGGCTTTGACTTGCAAATCACAAACATTCTTCCCAGTGAATCTTGGAAAAGATCTGATCTGGGGTGTGTGTTGTTGGGGAGCATTGGGAGCTGAGTTGTTATTATTTTAGACAAAATGTGGTTTAAATTTTGAAAAAAAAACACCAATATTTTAGTATTTAGATAGAATTTAAAAGTCATTTTGAAGTTTTGCTGGATATTAATTCACTAATTTAGCTGTGGCCTCCAAGGGATTTCTAAATTAGAAAATGGGTAATAGAAAAGTAGCCACTGGAGCAATCTTCTTCACATGCAGTTCCATGGCAAAATGTATGCTTTGTTTATTTGTGCACTTTTATGTCAGGTTATAAATAACAACATACATAATAAAGGCAGAATTTTAACTTACAAGATAAAAATTTAAATCTGCCCGGAAGAATAACATGCTGAATAAGGTATCATCAATGTTTTAAAATGCAATGGCTAGTATTAATGGCGTGGGGAAAACTTGCTTTTCGAATAAATCATGTTTCTCCTTATGTCATGCAAAATTGGAGGATTGCATCCGCTCCTATTCTTATGATGCTTACAGGTAATTATCAGTGTAAAATTTGTTTGCCTTTATAATTTGCATTTTTGATTGTATTCATTTGGGCTTTTTTAATGTTCCAGTAAGTATATAGTCTGTACATTATGATGTGGAATGTATATTATACAGGTAGTGATGATGGCTGTGACAGATGTAATTGGCTTATTTTCTCTTGAAGAGAGTGAATTTATGTGTGAGGTGAGCCATAATCTAAACTTCAAAATTTACTGAGCTCTTATTTAATACTTTGGTAAAAAGATGCAACCATTTCATTTTCTTTAAAGGCTACTCATCGTTATTAGAGATTTTTCATCTCATTGGCTAATGTGTGAGAATCATCTGCTTGTGTGTTTTCAGAAGTCAATGTTTCTGCACTGCTAACCCAAATAAGTGTTTCCATGTGAATACATTTATTTACCAGCTTGTTATTTAAGACTGTGCAGTGTTCAGTTTGGTCTGCAAGTTCTTATTTGCAAAACAACACTTTAGATATTAGTAGTGTTAATTTAGAATGTTACCATACAAATGCCTGGTAGCTGATGATCACGCTGAAAGGATAGTGGCCATATTCTGAAACTCTAGCATTTGTCAGTCTTTGTGGTCTTCTTACCACACTTGTGTGTTAGTATAGTTGCAAAATACGGTGCTATAAATAAATACCTTTCTGTGGCATCTGGAGGTTTCATCTCAGCTTTTGCTCCTTCTCATTCCTGCACACGTTGTATTGTTCATAAAATAGTTTAAATGTTGTGATTTCATTCTTTGGTGCAAGATCTGGCCCAAGAAAAAGTTATATGTCTGATTTATGATAGTTTTTTTAAGGAAAAAAAAGCTGTACGAAGCAAGTACACTCACCTTGGCTTTTCAGAGCCTGGGAAGTACTTTTTGTCTATTTAGTAAAACACATTACATGAAAACTGGGAAATAATGGTTAAAAAAAAAACTTTAATCCAGGTAACTAATGTAAATGTTATGATTTCTTGTGACCTCCTGATTCTTTACTTTCCTTGTTGAATACATCTTCTTGTTCTTTTTTTCCCCTTTGCTTCTCATTCTTAATGTATTTTAGTAATTTCAATCTTCATAAATTCTCAGTTGTTCCAAATCAATCATTTGAGGTTTCTTGGTATTAGCATCGATGGAATTTGTGATAGAATTCACCATTGTACATGTTTGTGAACCAAACAGATAGGACTTGTTTTCTTTGTTTCTCACAATATGGTGAAATAGTTTTTCCAGGTGTGTTGGTTGAATAGAAACAAAAATAGATCATCACTAAAAGCCATTTTCTTGAGAGCTGTAAGAGCAAATAAGTTGTATCATCTGTATCTCTTTAGTTCTGAAGTAATTTGATGTACCTGTATTGACTGCAGTGATACCGATTCTATAATTTTATCTAAATAGACACTAACTTCAGATGAAACTATGAAAGCTAAATAATGCATACACATCAGAAAGCACACTGTGCCCTTTCTATCTTCCCCAGCCCTCTGGTTTCTATCTAAATCAATATCTGTGTACTGCTGTGATGGCTCACAGCACGACGTGCATTTGGCATACTGAAACTGCTACATGCTCTAAAGCAACACAGGATCTTTTGGAAAAAGCACTTTTTCTCTCAAAATGCTACTGCCAATGAACACCCATATAAATGGTCAATAACGACCAATTGCCTCCATTACCTAAGCCAGTGAAATGGAAAAGTAACCAATACAACAGAAAATAAACTGAAGGGAAATTTTTGTTCTGGAGTCATAGGAGGTTTTCTCATAGAATAAAATATGCTGGGTTGGAAGGGGCCCAGAAAGCTTTTACTTTGGTCATATATGCTTGGGGAAAAAAAAAGAGTTTATTTGCATTTCTCTCTGGTCTTTATTACTATATGAATTTTTCTGACAGCTTATCGCATCTCTTTTAGACATAAATGGATTTGGCCTGCTGAATGATTTTTTTGTTCTCTAGTTTTCTTTCTTTTGCTGTTGTCTATTTTTTGGTTGGAAAAATATTTGTAACTATAGCAGGGATTTAACTGAGCCTTCATTAAAGGACAGTAAGTCCATTCCTTTCTCCATAGCACTGCTGAAAATGAGTATATTTGAATTATTGTATTCAGTACTACAAATGAGAACAGTGAAGTAAAATGACTGTTGACATGTCTTACAAGATGTCAAACGGATATATCAGTCAGTTTCTGGAATTCGGGGGTTGATGAGGACTTCTTAACTTATGTATGGTTGTGTTTATTTCTGTCAGGGCAGAAAACGTAAGGGGGACAAAACAAACCTATGGCAAAAATGATTGTTTTATCATATCACTGGGAGAGGAAAGGTCTCTTGGGTAGAAGCTTTATAAAAGGTTAAGTAGGTTTGTTTCCACCTTAAGTCCTCCTGAGATGGATTAACATGGAGCTATTAAATCTCACAGTACTTCTCAAATAATGATTCAACAGGTATAATACCTCCTAACTGTTACAGGATATATATATTTTTAAAGTAACTTCAGGTTAGAGGAGCAAGTACAAACTTTTTGAATCAGAACAGCTTGTCTTCTGTGATGCTAACTTTGGATAACCTGTCCTAGCTATTCCAAAGTAGGCTGTCCTGATGATATCTCTGAGAATTTCATCTTTCAAACGTGGCTACAACTGATGTGAAGCCCCAGTGATCTGGGAGCATCACATTTTCTTTTCCTTGTGTTGCCCCAGGGGATTTAGGCTTTAGAACAGCTCATTTGGAAAGGACCTATGAAAATGGCTATGCCTCTCACCTTTGCTTGGGCTGAGACACAGGAAAACATGAGGAAGGCATTTATCAGTAAGCACTTCTTCCCAAATTCTGGAGATCTCCAAGAAACAATTTGTTTACAGTAGGACAGTGGAATGTCATGGTTACTTCTTTAGAATCTCATGACCTTTGTTAGAAAATACATTTGCAACTGTTGAGCAGCTGTTCTAGCAGCCATTACTGTGTGGAGAAGTAATCTCGAAGAATGAGAAAGGTGGGGACGAATTCTCTTTCATCATTTTATTAAGTTTTTTAGTTTATACATCTGTTTTCAGTATGTTATTTAAACATTATGCACTTCCATTCTTTTATTCCCATGATACTACTTATCTTTCACTGATAGCTTTCAGGAGGATAGAATAAAAAATACTGTTTGTATTATTAACACTACAGATTTAACTACTGTTATTCCAAATATACACTGAGAATTCACAGTACTTACATCATACATCTTCCTCTAAGTCCAAAAGATGTTCAGTGACATTGTGTAAAATATGTGCAAAGACAATAGCTACACTTCTACTTAATCACTGTATTTTTACTGAACTTAAATTTGATTAAAATATTTAAAAACATCTTCTAAAAACAGACCAAAGCCTTCCTATAAATTTTCAATACTAACACTTGAACAAAGATTATCTGAGGTCCTTTTTGCAAGGTCCAGGTGTTGTTTGGCTTTTATCTTTTGTGATTGTTTTAGTCCAGTGAATATATATGACTGTAGTGAATCCACATGACCAAATCACTTGCCACATGTGCTGGCAGAGCCCCTTAGTGAGCCTCCAGTAGGACTTGGTGCATCCTTTCCTGCTGAAAGATAGGTCACTACTAGATCCCAGTGTTCGCAGTGGTGTCTGAGCTGTCTACACCCTTTCCCTCAATCATTTCATATCTGCAGGCTAACCCTGCACTTTTCTATACAGCTTTAGATGTCTAGGGAAATTAATGTTGCACTCTCCAAAATGTTTATGCCTCTCAGTTTTTTGTAAATTGACACAGTCTTCATGTATCTTGTACATGAGAGTTTACTTTTGACTTGATAACCATTTGGGGTAGGGAACGGCATAACAGTAATAGAAGTCTAGGAATATAGATTAAAGGATGTTCTTGCATCACCTCTTTTCATCTACTTTCAATCCACAAGTGAAAATTTTCTTTTTCTTATTTCTCAGAGAACTGAAGCCTTTCTATTCAGTGAGTGAATCTTGCAAGCTCTACTTGTGAATGTCTTACAGGAATAAACCAGAACTTTATTTTTTTATATTACCTCAAATCTGTATAGCAGATTATTTTGAAATCTAATGAACACTTTACTGCTTTGTGTTGTAAATTGTACACTATTCACTCTCATCCTGTACTTTGATTGCTTCTCCTTTCTGTGGAGGTCTCAATGACCTGTACAGAAGGAACAGTTCCTTTTAACTCTAGGATTACAATAACTTTTCACAGATACCAATAGTACACACATACAGTAACACATGTGAGGTTAAAAATCCTAATACTTAATGGTTCAGAAATAACTTTTCAAGATATCCAGTCCTAAGCCTATTTTCAGTTTTACAACCCATAGGTAGTTTTCCTTTGATTTTTCTTTTTGTTCATGTGTTTTTTGATTGTTTTTGATTTTGTTTTTGCAGGAGCTACCCGATGAGTTATTCTGCATATCAAGCATAATATTATGATTCAGAAAATAAAAATTTAACTCAATGGAAATGAGAATTTGGGAGAAGCAGAAGTAGCATTGAAATGAGATTCATTTTTGACAAGAGCGTCTAGGTATTTTAATTACAAGGTTTATTATTGATGTATTTTGCAATATTTTGTAAGGTTAAGAAACTACAACCCTTAGGGACTGGATTGTAGTAAAAGGAAGTATTTTGACTTTGAGTCAACTATAGAAGTTTATTGAAACTGTGTCAGTTCCTGAAAGGACAGGTATGATATTACTGACTCATGCTGATGTAGTTCAACCTCTGTGGTAGTTGCATTTCAAATGCTTGTTGGAAAAATGACAGTGAGTTTTCTTTACATATGATTTCAGTCCAAATTTCAGTGATTCTATTGGCTGTGGCTTGCAGAATGCCATGTTCATCTTCAATCATCTCTCCACAGACTGCTTATTTTTAGTGCTACAGTCGCACTTGACATCAGGAACTAGGAGTAGTGTATCCTCAGAAGGCAGAAAAAGCCAAGTGTTTGACCAGATATCATTTTAATGTTCATATATTCTTATTTTCTCCCTCTTTTCTTATCTTTTTAGTACCATGCAATCTACAAGGAAGTCATCATTTGTATGTCTGTTGACTACAGATATATTCTGAATACAGTGAAATTTCTGTTTCTGCAGTGTAATTTTACATGATTGGATTTTTGTGGTTCTTGGGTGATGTGCGAAACCACGTTTTCATATTTGAAGAAAAAAACAAAAGTGAAAAGCAGATTAATGCATGTGTGGAAAAAAAAAGATAATTTTTGAAAGATTCCAGATTTAATCGTGGTGATCTGGCCTAAATTGCTTTCTTGACTTGATTACCTGAGGATATGAATTTTTCCCAGATAATTGTTTAAGTACTGGGAAATGTTCTGCATCTCACTTATTAGAACTGTAAAATGATAACTTATAATACTTGCTTTATGTTCTAACTCCTAGTTCTTTTCTGCTGCCAAGTAGCCTTATTCAAAAGTGTAAGTTTTTGTTATACTCTGATACTGGACTGCTGTTGAAGAAATAATTTGAAAGTGAGATTTCCTCCTTAAAAAATCAGTTGATTTGTTGTTCATCTCTCTATAACTTCAGTGATAAAAGAGAGATCAAAATTTTGTCATTCATTTTAAAGTTATCTTTTCCCAATAGCATCCAACAATTTCCAGCAATCTGATAGCTTGTTTGCAGAGATAATCAGTCAGATTTTTCAGTGCTTTATAACCCCCTGTAACAATTGTGTTTTGTTATCCATTGATTATTATCTCGATTACTTTAATTTTTCCTCTTTCTTTTTTTGCCCACGATCCAAGGTCTTCAAATTTATGCACTGCAACTATAGAAATCAAAATGATTTCTGGCCGCGTTTGAATAGCTGCTAAGTTCTTGAAAAATAAATTTAACAAATCTGTGCCTTTGAACATTAGGGACAATAGGAGCGAACAGAAATGCAGTAAATTCCTGATCAGAAGAAAACTCTGAATGGAATTGAAACCTTTAGCTCTCAGAGTTGTATGTGCCAGTGGTGCTGGATGTCTTTAGTGTCCTGTTAATCAACCTGAGAATATGACAATCTCAAGTAAATAACTATACAAAAGAAGCAATAGAAGTGCATCGTTCAGAAGCAGTTTATTTCTGACATGACCCATCTGTCTCCTGAAGCACACAAAAACTAGTCCTTCCTAATAACCGTTTTATCAATTCGGGCAGAGCTTCTCTTGCTGTCTTAATGCTGTACCAATCTGGGCTAAGCACACTGGCAGCAGTGTGCGATTCAAATGTGTATTTTGTCTTTTTCTGGAAAATAGATGATTGATTGCTAGCGCGGTTCAAAAACACATGGGCCATTCATTCCTGGCTAGTTTTCTTCATGCACTTTCTACAATTGTCACTGTTTTCCTCAGTTCTTATTATAGAGCAAATCATTCCCCTGCCCCTCATCCTGCTGTGCATTCAAGGTTCCCAGCTGTCCTCATTTTCTCTATTCTTTTAGGAAAATCTCTTCAAGAATCTCCCCTTCAATGCCTTTTCCTAATTTTCTGTGGTTTTAGGATCTCTTGTAGTGCAAACCCACATGGGATATGGTCATTTGCATTATTCAGTCCTATTATCTTGTTACTTTAAGCCATGCCACTTTCAATTGAAGTTGTCTAGTGTATTACTCTAGTTGTGGTTATTCTTTGCAGCATTTGCTTTGATCCTCTTCTCTAAATGCACTATTTGAAACCCCTCTCTGCCTGATGCTTTTTTTTTTTGGCTAAGCATCGTGTACGTGTGATGGTGACTACAAAATACGTTAGTTTAACAAATATTTGTGCTCTCCAAATGTTTGTCTTCACACATTGTTTTCTGAAGACAAAGTTGTAGGCACAGGGACAATTCTGTGACTAACTAATTGATGATGGGATTTTGGATCTGTTTCTAATTCTGTGTGACTGACATAATTGGGGAAAGCATGGTATGAAAATCACCTCCAGAGTAGGGAAGGTTTTTTTTTAAAAGAAAAAGCAATAAATAATTTAAGCAAAGAACTGAGTTAAGTTTCTAAAAGAGCACTTTAGGACTCTGGTCCCAAAATTACTGTGGTCTTTATCAAACCTGAAGACAATTAAACCAGCTTACTCAAATGTTCTAAGGCTCTGAATTTACTTGTCATCACTGTTTAATGTAATTTGTCACAGAAAAGGTCATAATTTATTAATAATAATCTTAATACCTTCCTTTTAACCATGAATTAGTTAAGCATCTGTAATGTACTGTTTACTTGCAAACGGATGAGACAGTGGTAATGTTGGTGATAATATCTGTGGTTTACTGGTAGAGGTGAGGGAAGCAGTTTTTTTCTAAATATTATAAGTGCATTTTTCTCTAAATATTCTAGAGATGCAGTATCAGGTATTTTTAGCTAATGAATAAACTTTAGTACAGGAGGAAAAGAAAAGCTGAAAGCTAATTTGCTTGGACATTTTCCTTACTGAGAAGTTTGAGGAAAACATTCAAACAAAATTTCTATGTATTTCTGAGTAGTGCTACACCATGAAAAGCTTTATTGAAGGATATAATTTGTTTCGTGTAGATATTTCTTACTGATTGCTTAACTAAGGTGAGTTTTACCCTTGGAGGTATCAGGTTTAAATTATTTCATTTTTCTGCTGTTCCCTACACTGATATATAATACTAAAAAATAAGTAGTATTCTATTCCTTTCAAAAATATCTTCAGGTTAAAGTATACCCAAATCCTGTGAGCAACCTAGAGCCCTGAATATTGAACTTTCCTACTGTTTGCTAAGTATCTAGTAAACTTCTCTATATGTTGTCTTATTTCCTTGGAGTTTTGATCTGAGCAATTTTCCATTCCCCCGTCTTCATTTAATCTACTGATTGATCAGCAAAACTTCTTACTCATCGACATCTTTACTAGATACTTTTACCAGGAGGATTTCCATGTAAGCTGAGTAGATTATAATTCTCTCTGTCTGGTAGCAAATGTGTATTTTTTTTAAAAAAGTCACAATTTATTAATAATTTGATTACCTTCCTTTAAACCATATCTAATTTCCATGGTTCTTATGTCCCCCAAAATTCATAAGGGCGTACTAAAGTCTGCATTTTCCATTGCTGTAGAGATTTATGGGCTATTTTAATAGAGATTAGTGAAAGCGCAATACCAAAGCACCGTAGGTGGTAAAACCCAGTTATCATTTGTATGATTAGTTTCACCTTGTAGCTGTGTCTCTGAAAAATGCAATTAACAGTTTCATATTCAGCATAGCTGGCTTTTATTCCTGATGCATGGTGTGCAACATTTGCATCATAAAAAAACCCCTAATTGGTAAACACAGCCTTGCCAGATTCTCTGCAATTTACCCAATTCTCGTAACGTTAATTGGCTCAGCTTCAACACACATTGGATGGGTTTTCAAAGGCAGCCGCAGATTAGAGAGCTTGCAAGCACTTGTGTTCCACAGTACTGACTCCAAGGAGACTGAGGGAGGAAAAAAAAATATTTTAAATTAATGCTGAATTCAGGCAAGCTCTCTTGTCCAATAGTTGCCATGGAAACTGTTTTGTCTGCTAATCTGATAGCAGAGTGCATGTTTATTGGTACACATCTCTAATGACCTTCAGAGACTAAACTCAGCTGGAAGGTAGTATTCTACCACTGTGGTCAGAGACAGCAGCTAAGTGATTACATCCTAAACTCTATTATTGTAGCTTACACTGTTGTAGTGGGTTTTTTTCTTCTTTATTGTTATTCCCTGCTATGCAGTGCCCTCAAAATGACAATTTGCAGTGCTGAGACGCATATCTTTGTCAACAGATACAGTGTCACATACAGTATGTAAAGTTCTTGTGGTGTGGTTCTTAAACTGCAAATTCTTGCATTGCTGAATTCAGGAATGTGTCATATTTTTGTCTGTAATAATGGGTTAATTGAGTACAGCTGTGCTTCTAAAATAAAGAAAGAAACTGGATATTGTTATCCCTGAGGAAATAGAGAAACCTGGTCTTCCTCTTCCTAAACAAGCCTGTTTAGATTCACTCTTTTAAATGTGAACAACACTGAGAATGATCTTTTTTAATAGTATCAGAAACAAAGTCCAGGTGTTATCCCTTTATGTTAGAAACTTTAGGTATAGATGTTTTACTGACAGTTTTTAATTCTGTAATAATAATGCATAAACATTATTTGAACAATTTCTAGAAGCATATAAAACCAAATTGTATCCTAATTAAACAAGTGATCTTACTTTAAACCTGGAGGTGTCTAACTCTTGATTCTGCCTTAATTGCCAGCACTGCATGCATGGATGCTATACAATAGCCAATTAATATTAAAACTGTCAGACTCATACAGAGAAAGGATTATGGGTTTGTTTTCAAGTCCTGCAGACCAAATGGCACCTCAGCATTCCATGGAATTCTCATATTCAATTTTGCAAGGTCTAATTCTGGCCTTTATGAATTAAAAGTTAACTAGGACAAATGCATCGTTTTGTGGCATGGTAAATGGGAAAATGCTGCATAGGCATCACTAAAGTGGTGTGTCTTCTGCCTTCAGGGTTTGAGGGCTGTGTAGCATGCACTGGAAAGGAGAGGGACTGCTTTAGACTATTTCCAGTTCTTGAGGTTTGCTACTTCTGGCCTGTGGAAGTGGGAAGGCTGCTGCCATTCTTCTCGTCCTGCCCTGCAAGCAGTGTGTGGGTGTGCTCTACTGAGAGCATCTCCCATAAGGGAGCTGAAGTAAACAGGAGTGGAGAGACCTAGTGTGAAAATACCCAAGCTGTTAAGGCAGCATAAAGAGTTGGAGGGAAGGGGCAGAAGAGATGATGAAAACATGCACCAGCGTTCTGGCGAAAAGGGATGAAACCTCTTTCTGTGCCAAGATATCAGGTGTTTCCTTAGCCCAGCTGAAGAGAAGTTCACATCGCATCTTGAAACTGAGCTAGTGCAGAGAATTTATTTTTAAACTACTACAGAAATAACCTTTCAACCTCTCCCAATCACTTCTTTCCAAGCTTCCCTTGTCAAAATTTTGACATTTGGTATCAAATGATATCAAATCACCTTGTATTCAGAGTAGATCATTGCTAAGATTGACTCCCCACATTCCAAGCTTCATTCTTTAAAATGAAATAAACTCAAGATAAATGCAAACCCTTTCTTATTTATATTTCTTTGAAAATAATAATCCCTGCATTTTATAAATTCAATTTTAATTGTTGGCTGCGGCTGCTCCAGCCCAACAAAGTAGTGTGCTAACTTTGCAGTGGATGCAATGCAAAGCTGTTGTGGAAGGGTTTCGGGAGGAGACCTTGCTATGTGTTATTGGAACAAAATGGACATTTTCATGCAGAACTTCCATTCTTCTCCCAATAAAATAGAAAAAAAAAGTTAGATTTTTGGTTTTTTTTAATCCTCTAAGTTCTGCTAACCTCCTTTACAGGAGTTAATTTATGTTCACAGAGATGAAAATCTCCTTCAAATCTGTCAGGTGCTTCTCTTTCACCAATTAAAGTATTTGTCTTTTTTTTTTTTTGAAACACATGAAGATAATATTTATTGTTCTCCTGTGTGAAGAGTACCTGAGACTCTCCATTTATCTAGAAATTGATTTTTTTTTTATGGTAAGAAAGACAGTTGCAATTTCATTCTTTCCTTGCTGTCATTATTCCTTGAATGCAGTCCTCCAGTCTGGTTTTAGAATGTGCTTGAGAGTCCTGATGTTTTTCCCCTAGATTACCAGTTTATTAATGATCAGCTTTGTATCTGGGTAAGTAGTGCAGATAGGGCTACTTAATACGCTGTTCAAACCTAATTTCTACAACCTCTTAGCCCCAATGCCAGTAAAGTCAACTGAAAGACTTCAGTAAGAAAGGACAGAGTTCTAATCAGTTGTTGTTTCTGAGTTATGATTTTCTCTGAAAAGACTCATTTTAAAAAAAAAATCCATTGGCTGTTATTTTATTTAGATTTTAAAAGATTTAAGGGAACAGAAATGGAAAGTTTAACCTTTTCTCCCAAACTAGCAAAGAATTTATGTAAACATGAGTGTTATTTACTGTTTTCTTAAATGTGTTCTGTCTCAAAATCTTTCCTTCCTCTCTCACTCTAAAATGTGAATGTACTGTGTCTATACTGCTGTACGTACTTAGGCTAATGTTAACCAAACAGAACACAATTGAATCATTTTCAAATATGAAGATGCTGGCATTGAAATGTATTCAAAATAGATTGAAATTCACAGAATCATAGAATTGCCTGTGTTGAGGACCTCAAAGATCATTTAGCTTCAACCCCCAAATTCCAGACTTAAGTTTTCATAGAAGATAGTCGTCAGAATTTTGTCTGATTTAAAATATTTTATAAAAATTACTTTTACCAAGTATTCCAACCTTTTTAAGTTTCCAATCTAATTGAAAAAGAAGTAAATCTATGTTTTAGATCTCGGATTTTTTTCCTTGCTCCTTGTTCATGTCTCATATGCACTTATAAAGAAGCATTTCTGTGGAAGAATTTGTCAAATTTGTTAGTTGTTCTTATGCATGTATATGCTGATACAACTAATTTCACTCTTCAAGCAATTCAGTTTTTTTAAACTAACACCTTGCTGAAAAAACATTTTTCTGGACTGCTTGAATAAGTTGATATTGTCTTAATGATATGTAAAGAAATTTGTAAAGAAATTGATATATTTTTGTTAATGCTTAATAGATGGATATCATTGAAATTAAGTCATTTCATTTATTATTCATTTTAGTTAGTGATGGTAACTATTTCTAGAAATCTAATTAGTGCAACTTTTCTACACCTACCTTTCATCCAGGCCTATTTGCAGAGATAAGCAATGAGTTAAAGGGGGTTCACTCATTTTTCTTACATTTTATATTTCTTCCTCCTAAAATAAAATCTTTTTTTTATTTTATTCATAGTGAGGGAAAAGTCATTATGACTGCTTTCTTACAGGAGTACTCAAGTAGTTTTTCATCCCTTGCTACCTTGCTAACTTGTGGTTGTGAATCTGAGCCACTATCATCGTCAGTTATAGAGTGCGTTACTGATTTTTGTCCAGCTAATGCATGGGTTTTCTGCTTCTTTCTGTCCAAGGATGTTAGCTAATCATTACAACACCCTGAAAGCAGTAATACAGGTATCAACCTCATAAATGTTCCAGCAAAAAAGTGAGATGTCACATAATTGAGACAGATGCAGATGTAGTAAATCTTTTTTAGGAATCTTGCTGACTTTCAGTTGTATTCTAATACCTGTTCAGTCTTCCACTTACTCAAAAATGTACAACTACTTTGCCAAATAGAATAGCTTGTGAAATAATCAGAAAAATAAATACTACTCTTCTCTTGATTTTTAACTGTGTAATGATAAGGAGGGCTAAGACTCCTCAAAACTCATTCTTATGCTGGTACTTAATTTCCATGTGTTGAAGTATAAAGTATCTCTGAAGGATCTTATTCCAGAAGAGAGGCCAGATTATTATTACTTCTCCTGCAACACTGCTATAATTGATACCTGCTCTGTTGCTCTGTAATAGTTCATGGCAGACTGGGTCATATTCTCCATTTTTTCCTTATTCCTTTTTGTAGACAGCAGTTAAAGCTCTATCAGTCGAGGATATATCTTTCAACATTTAAACAGTATTTTCAGTAATTGAATGGACCACTGTACAGAATTTTTAAAGAAACTCATTTCCAAATCATTCTACCTACATTTTCCCAGTTTTACAAAAACTCTTAAGATGAAAAGAAAGTCTGTGCTTTCTTGACCTTTATCTAAACCAAGCAAAGCATTTGACATATATACTGAAATGAAAATGCAGATGAAACCTGACATTCATTTCTTCTCACTACATCTGTACATTACATCATATGTGGTATCAATGTAAATTCTACTTGAGAAGCAAATTCAGTCTCAGATTTTTGCTTGTACAGATGCACACACAAAAGAGGAAGTTCAGCTGGAAATAAAATGAACGTACCATTAAAAAAATCTATTTAAATTTCCTTTTGTTAAACATAATTTTGTTAAACATAACATTCTATATAATAAGAAATGGATAAGTTAGTGGTGCTTATTTCCACTGCAACTTGGGTAGTTATTTTCCTCAATTCTGTAATCCCTATTTTTCAATGTACTAGGTAAAAATGATCATACAAATCCAACAGCATCAGCCTTTACATAAAAATCTCAGATTGCTTTATGAGTTTCAGCATTTCTAAAATAGATTAACCCATCCTCAAAGGGTCAGAGGGCTGCTTCATGAAAAGACTTGTGTTCACCATCATTCAAAACTTATTCTACCAAATGGTTCATTCAACAATTTTACTCTTTGCACAGTTATCTTCAAAGCTGATTCTCCACTCAAATAAGAAGCCTATTTTGAGTTTAAAGTATAAAATATTCCCATTAAAATTCGTGGAATTTGGCTTATGTGTCTCAACCTTTGGCATTTTAAATAATATAGCCACAAAAGACAAGATAAATGACATTTTGGCATTACTCTTCAATATGATGATGATGCTTCTGCTCTGTCATCAACTACACAAATGCCATAGACAAGTTACTATTAAGCTAATGGGTCACACAATGTGGCAGTATCACAGACAAAAATATACACAATAGCTCAGAATCCATGCTGTGCATATTCTGTTGACACATATGGATGGAAATATCCATTTAGAAACATTATTAGTTTCATACTAATTTTACGTAAAAAAGAATTTACTATTTGTTCACAACATTTCAAATGGCTCCTGAAGTTCAACTCCGTTCATCTCTGGTTCTCTATCCCTGGCTCTGTGATTTGAGTTAGAAGTAAAATTTTCTCCTTCTTCAGTTTCAATTTCTCCTCTGGTTTGTCTGCTCACCCTGCAGCTCTTAGATATCATCAGGGGCTTCTACTGTTGATCTGACTTATTTGCAGATTTTGATGTGCTCATTTTGAGACACTGACAGAAACTAAATAATGGCTTGAAATGAATTCATCATTTGCTTAGGACAAAAACATATCAGAGAAGAGAGGTGTGCTTTTTAATTTAGTCTGCATTTAAGTTTTCCCCAAAAAAGAGCAATACATTTAGACATGCTTCTGTCCTTTTGCCATCTTGCCAATCTGGTCTGCCATCAACAGGCTTCTATTTATCTCATTTCAGAATTCCTCTAATGCAAGCCTTTCTCTATCCAAGCTTGATAGTGCTGGCAGAATGCAAAATTTCTCAGATGGAGATTTAGTACGTTGTGCTAAATGCTAATCTGTTCTTGATGTTGCATTATCACCTTCTAGTCATTTCATTTCTGTATGGACTTGGACTATAAAACTCAATATACAGTAACATCTTCCACTGATCCAGACAAGTACAGTTTTCATAAAATTGTTACATCTAGCATTCATTACAGTATTAGATGTCAGTTCCACTGTCACAGATGTATTCCTCAATGATGTGTTATGGTGCTCCAGGCTTGTATTAAAAAGCTTTATTCAGTTTGTAAATATTTACTTAGCGATCAAAGTCTGCAACTACCTTTTCTTTCTGATTATGGGTTTTTTCTGTCTAAAGAAGGTTTCACAGTGAAATGCCACCTCTAATCTGATTTTCTATGTCTACAGTATATTTTATTAACCCTTTTTTTATTTTCTTCAGTGATAGATTAGTAAATTCCAAGGTAGCTTAGAAACATTGCTTAGTGACCTTTTTGTTCTTTGCATTTTTTGAGGCGAAATCAACAAAGACAACAATAGTAACCTTTCCATATTCATTACCATAAGCTGCATTGACCTTAAGAAATAGTCTCATGGTTCCACACTTGTATATCGGGTAGAGCTGCTATGCTGATTTCAAGAACTTGGCAATTTTTCTGTTTGTAGAGCTGTGCCATACAAAGGAATTAAAAGTTATAGTGTCTGTGTGTTCACATGAGATGGCCTGACAGATGAATCTCTCAAAACTTGCATTCTAGAAGCAACTTTAAAAAAACTATATATCCTCAAAATGAACTCTTGAGTGATATTAAGTATAAAAGTTTGAAGATGTCTTAGCAATCCAGTAAGAACAGAATCATTTTCATTATTCTTTTGATTTTATTTGAAAATAGGCTTATTTGTAAAGTAATATCTGAAAGAATGAGAATGAAAAAATAATTCAAAAAAATTGTATTCCTTTTCAGAAGGTGAGGTTAGGTCACATGAGAAGTATTAGGGTTTAAAGGGCAAATAAAAACTAGAAAGTGTGTATAAGCTCACATTGATGAATCTACAGTGTTAGACTAAGCTTGGTGTCTGGAACTTCTTGATATTTGATCTTGATACCTTAATTACTGTTGCTATTAAGTGTACATTCTTTTCTGGTAAATTTTCTGAGAACAAATGTAGAGCTGAAAAAAAATAAAATCGATAACTTGTAGTCTTACCTGGTGAAATTAAAATATTTTCAAGTCTATACAGAATTAAGGATTGATTAAAAAAAAAAAATTGCATTCTATATCAAGCAGTCCAATGGTTTTTAAAAATACAGTATCTGCTGAAAGCTAGAGACACTATTTTTTAAAATAGTCAAACCTATATTACAGTAGTACTCTCAACTCACTGTCCTTTCTGTTCTGAATAACTTGGAAATTTACTGTGGGTCTTTTTCCACCTACGCTTCTAGGAAGTAACCACAAGATGCCCTGTCATTAATGTTTTATCATGATAAAAATGCACAATTTAACCACATTCTTTGTTGCTGTTTTTCTCTTCTGGATGTTTTTTTTCAAACTGGCACTGTTTTCTTCTATTATTCTTCACTTATAAGAAGGGATCTTGATCTGCTTTTTGGCAGTGTGAATGAGGTATGTCAGAAGGTTCTTTACTTCATTGACACGCTGTTAGGGATTTAAGCACGTAGCTCTAAGACATTTTCTTCATCACCAAACTTGAAAAACATCTTTCCCAGTTTTCTGTTATGCCACCGTCGCTGCCTCCTTTGTAGTGAACGCCACAATTTCTGGAAGAGGGTTATTTGATCTAATTTTGAAATATTAATACAATATAATTTTCAAGTTACTTTATTTTTATTCTAAATTACCTCCTAATTCTCAAACAGTTGCTTTGTTGCGACTATTGGAAGGGCATATAAAGTATCTGCTGGGGAGTAGAAATCATGGGGGAGCAGCTACTGAAAGTGGCTTTCCTACAAAAATAAGACTTTGAGCTATAGTCCAAGAGGCAAGTTGTGGTCTTTCTTTACAGAAACAGTACCTCCTTAGTTATCATCATCTTCTAAGTGTTTTGTTATTCTGATGTGAACTGTCATTTATGTCCACTGGTCAGTAATTCCCTGGAATAAAAATAGCCTCTGGTAACCCACAGGTATGATAATGGTCCCATCCCTTGAGGTACAAAACACCTGAGGTAATTTGAGTTAGTAAATCATAACCCCTCTGTAGTCAATGCAGTGGAAGTACCTCTAAAAAACTTCTTAGATATTCTGTTTTACCGTTCATATATTCTGCTTTAGATATTTATTTTAAATGCCACTTCTGGAGTTGCCTGCCTGCCACAACTACTGAGAAAGTATAAATAGTAAACATGTAGGCAGCAAATTTGAGTGTAATCAGTCCTGCTATTATCAGTATCTGGGAATTTAGTAAAACATGCAGATCCTGGTACCAACACCAGCCCCCTGAGGAGCTTCTCTCTGGCCATGGTTTCTCTGGCAGAATGGACAAGGGGTGTTTTATGCTATGTATCTAAAAAGGTCATAATGTTATATCTGCTTCTTAAATGTTTTTTGCTAAATATCTGTAAAGGTCATGTTTCACCACAGCCTGAGGTGTCTGTCCTAAGGAGGGAGCTGTGTTAGCCTGTTTCTACTCTCAGTCTGTCACAAAATACATGCTAAAGCATGATTTGTGTACTTAATAACAAAAAGTCTATCTTCCTGAAACTTGATCAACATAGACCAATGTCTAAGTGCTACTTGTGGCTTTCACTGTTTTTAGATTTAGTTATCTTTTTCAAAGTCTTGTGATTATGTGAGGATTTCTTTTCTTTTTTTTTTTTTAAGGAAAGAAGTCTTCCTAAACACAGTGTTTTGCATTTCATAGATGCTGAGCCATTCGCTATGCCAGTATTTTATCAAGCTTCTGGGTCCAGAAAGGTGTGTCTTTTCTGTCCTTTGTGGAAATATTTAATGAACTTGAGCTAATTAAACTGTTGGAAAGGCATCAGTAAAGCTCATGCTCTAAATCTTCAGAGGTTGCCCCATGAGGCATCTACAGGAAACGTGGGGGAAAAAAAGTGCTGCCGTTATCATTGACATCATGGAAGACATTGGATTTTGCTTTTATAACTTTCTTATTTGTGTGGGTTTGTATGCATAGTAGGATTGAGGATGGAACTTTAAATTCTCAGTTGTGCAACTGAGAAGTTGAGCAAATAGCTTCAATGTGAGAGGGGAAAAAAATCATCATAATTAACCCCTCGTGATATTTCTATCATACTTTGTGGCATTGAGAATAAACTTTTAAGGCCAGATGAAATCTCATTGCAAACAGCCAGTTCTGTAGTTCACCAGCTGAATTTTATCACATGCAAGGAGGAGCAGCAGCAAGCTCTGAGAGAGTAATTGCAAACAGTAGATCTTTCCCTTGATTTGATAGTATGGATTGGATAATTTTCCAAATCACTAATTCCTCAGTACAGCGTACGGCACATGTGGCTGCTGATAACTCAAGCCTGCAAGTAGTCACAAAGCTGCCTTGTTCACGACACTGCTGCCCCTGCATATGTTGGTATAAAATACACAGCAGTGCTCCTAAGGAGGAAAAAGAATGAGAAATGATAACATTAAATCAATAATCTTGATTTGACTCCTTTTATCTTTGTTCAGCTCAGTAGCGCAAGAAAATGAAAGCAATGGTTTTTGTGAGAAATTTGGATAGCACGGAGCGCTCAGCCACCATGAAAGTAATTTCGTATCTGGAGATGAGCTGTGAAAGCAGCTTTTCTGTTTATTTGAAGGATGGAGCAGAAAGGCCCAGTGTGACCAGGAGCGACTTGGAAACAGCGGAAAGGAGTAGCTGCACATTTCTCTCTGACTGCCTTAAATCTCTTTCAGATTAGGAAACTGATCTCATGAGAAGGAATTAAATATGGCACACATCTTCAACCTGCTAAATGGTGGTAGCACTGCCATCATTAGCTATGAGTTTATTTTGGTAGCATGCAGAGATCAGATTGCATAATTACTGTACTGGCTCTTGCAATATGTTACTGGCTCAAACCTTGGCAGACAGTTGGTAACTGAGCAGACTGATGAGGTTCAGCCCCAAATAGTCTGATATTTCAGGATACACAAGCCATATGACACACAAAGTCAAAAAATGTTCTTAAAACTTTTTACAAATGCTGGATAGGAAAAGTTTTGGTTTTTTTTTTTTAACCTTTCCCCCCCTGGAATAGCTCTTTTCTCTGCATGTTTGTTGTAGACCAAATACCTGAGTATTACTGACCCAGAACAAAGCATAGTTTAAAACAGGATTTGGACCTTACAGCCCAGGCACGTTATTAGTATTATCTCTATGGTCATCATTAAATGGATGACAACATTTTGTAGGCTGGATAGGGAAATTTGCATGCAGATAAGGAGTGCCTGTTGTACCTCTTGACTACTACTTTAAAATCTTCCCACCACAATATGGTCATGTATCAGTCTAAAGGGAAGTGGAAAAGGCCAAAGCAGAAATTCCTACCAGCTGAGACTGTTTAACCTACCATCTGTTTCTGAGCTGCTGATGAGCCTGTGGTTACTGAGAAAGCTGCCACCCAGTTATCCTTACTGCACAGTATATTTATGGCCTTCAGCTATTGGAGGCAGAATGGGAAGAAATGCATAGATTTCAACTTCCATGCTTCTTTCCATTGAGATCTTTTAATCCCGTGTGTCCTTACGAAAGTGAAATCACAGTAGCAGTACTTCTGAGGCTTTCTTCTGGCGCTGTGTCTTGTAGATTTTCTGAGTATTAAATGTGTTGTATTACTGTGTCAAGCATATGCAAAGAGTATGCATCCAAAGCAGGTTTGTTCTGAGTTAGTAAGATTATATTTCTTATAGTATTAGTGAATTTTTCAAACATCTTTTGTCTGGCTGGTTTTCTTTTATATTGCTTCACTTTTCAGTTTGTTTATTGTTTCTGAGAGCAGTGCAGCTTGGATTTAGTCCCACAGATGGTACTAACTAAACAGTGCTGTAGATGGTCTGCAAATGGAAAGGGAACTAATGTGTTGTAAGTGTTGCTAGGAATTCTGTAGGTGGCACTCTCTGCTATGCATCGGTCTTCTCTGAATCAGTCTTCAATCGCCCTTTGTACAGTGCTTATTTTTAGTTCAAGACGGCAGGACCAGCATCTTTGTTTACATCCAATTTCAGTAGGCAGCTTTTATGCAAATGATATTTGTAGAGTCAACTATTTGTCCATCCTCATATTGCTGTGTTCTCCTAAACTCTTAATGGCTGATGGTGGTGGTAGTTACATTCACTGCTGCTTTATTTCTGTTTGATAGGAAGCACATGTGTGGAAACTGCTGGGTTAATTAATACTGTTATGATTATTAACAGAGCTCTGTGTTGAGTTCTGCTATTTTTGCTCCCAGCAAGTTGTACCTGCAGCTGAAATTATCCTAGTGATGTCACTGGGGCAATCCAGGAAGGAAGGCTCAGTCTCGTTGGGAGTGAGACTGACTGTACTTCAGTGCTGGGAGGCTGCTAGCTCTGAGAAGTTAAACTTTGGATGGTTTTCACAAAGTTTCCTGGTTTCCTGGAGTGAACATGGAGTGGGATGTCTTTCCACTCAACTAAGCACTGCCAGATCATACGTGACCAAATAACAGCTGCATCATGCTTGATATTTCCAAGAAAGAATAAGCTTTAAAAGAAGTCATATCCTTTCATCAACACCTTGCTTAGATTATAGAAGTAAGAAGGCTGGAGATGATAGTTGCTTTAAAAATAAATAATGAAATAGGTGAGTTGGGAATGAGACAATTTTCCCTACTGCCAACAGCTCAGTCCTTCTTGCAACACAAAACTGCCTCGTTTATGAAGTTCCCAGGGAGCGAATTCTGACATTTCAGCCCACTTACTGCATCTGAAATACAAGACCTTAACCATCTAGCCTTAGTTGAAGGGAATGCCTGAAAGGAGAAACCGTGGATGCGTGCCTTCTTGAACTAGTAACAATTTTATCAACTCACTGACATCAAGGGATGCAAGACACTGATGCCACCTCAAAGGCTTCTAGCTTGTTAGCCTTTCACACTCCTATTAGGATGTTCCTAGTGTAGCTCATTGTGTAAATTCAGTAATTGTCTTTAAGAGATTTCCAGAAATCAAAAACGTGGCTGTCAGCACAGTGTTAGAAGCTGCACATCGGTTAGGGAAAGGAGCAGAGGGAAGCTGAGCAAAGTGAAACCTTTACCTGCAGGCAAAAGATTTTTAAAACCGCTGCCCTACTTTGTGCAGCATTTAAAGGCTCTTACATTGCATTTATTGTAATAATTATGCATACATACTAATGTAAAAGAACTATTAGAAAAACTACTTTGGCCATAGATGCAAGTAGTTGTTTAGATAAATGTATTTTGACTTAGATTATTTGTTTCTAAAGAGAGAGATGGAAAAACACAGTATTCTGTTCTGAACTATAACACCATGGAGTTACATTGTGGTTTCCCAAATAGAAGACTGAAATAAATGGCCTCTCATTCCTGAGGAATCAAATTAATAAGAGAGTAGAGAAAAAAATCTTTTTTTTTTTTAATTTTAATTAAGGATCCAAATGATTAACATTACATAAATTCATAATGGAGATGTAGAGGATACTTGTACTGATCTAATTGGGGAAAATCCGCTTTTTGGAAGATTTTAGAAGGTATGAATTTCCTCTTTGTCTCGACTGAGTAGTTTTCCTTCTTGTGTTTTCTGCAAAGATGAAAATTAATGAAGAGTCTTATTTATGTTACATCTTCTACTCTGCTGGTTTAAAACTCTTCTGTAATTTGCACAGGCTTTTATTATATGCAAAACATAAAAGCAGAAATCTCAGATGAAACTATTTGCTGTTCTTTTTCTTAAATAAAGGTATTAACAGTACACAGAAAAGCTGTAAAGTAAGACACCTGCCATTTTGGTGATATTGCCAAATACTACCTGTTGGCCTGATTCAGTCCGTTCCTTACATTCTTGTTTATACTGAAAAAACTTCTATTCCAGGAACTGTTCCTGGAGACAGATTTTGGCCCCCCATGTCAATTTACAGCTTCCAAAGGCTGCAGGCGTGAAATATTGGCTACATAAGATCACTTATTTAACTGTTTATCATGAATCCACTTCCATCAGACAAATTCAGCCTCTTAAATGAGGTTGAATAAGAGCTACTGAACACATGGACTCCTGAATATACTTAAATTGTTGGTTCTCCTACTCCTCTCAAATAAATGTCCACTTCTGCACAGTGTGGTCTTGCCTTTAATGTAAAAGAAGGGAGCTGACTTTATTATTTTCTCAGCACCATGAATATACAAATATAATGATCACTGCCTCCATTCAATGCACAGAGAACTTTAGAAATTCCTTCTAATGGCTTGGAGCGTCTAACCTGTCTTCTAATCACAGGATTAAAGAACAGCAAGATTACAGTTAGACCAAGTAAGAGCTAATGCAAAAAGTTTGTCTTGATATTGCCAGGTTATCTCCACACCTTCCATCCTGTTGAGCTCCTGCAGGAAGGATTTTTATGTGGAATGTGTGTAAATGTGTTTTCATCCATCCTCAGTGTCCTTTGTTTCAGACTTTGGAGGGGAGGTGATCAGAATGCTTTTCTTCCAGATGATGCCTCCATATAGATGAGTTATTTTCATCCTTCATAACCACATGATCCATGGGCAACCTTTTTTCTTGAGTACCTCTGTTCTTCTCTGCCAACCACCCAAAGGGGAGCCCAGATGTGTGCCATCCAAGAGCCCCCACTGGCATTCTGGCTACTGTTTGTATCTGAGCTCAGCTGGTTAAAGGTAAAAATCATGGCAAAACTTCCTGCTGTTATCTTCATGGCCAACTATTCGCTTGAGTATGCAAGCTGGTACTGGATGTTGCATCACCATCAGTGTTTGCTCAGTAAATCATGATATAATTATTAGAAATATTTGGAGAAGAGTAGAGAGGCAGAAGTTTACTAAACTATTTTAACCTGTCCGAACGAAGAAAGACTGCAATGTATGCAGTTCCTTTTCAGGAGGAGTTTAAGAAGCAGCTTGGAATCAAAAGAAAGATCTATTAAACCTTGACTGACAAGGCATGTATCTACTGTATTCCACTCAGTTTGCTCATCTGGAGAAAGGTGTCTGTTAGTACTTGGTTCCTGTGAGAAACTGAGCCTATCAGGCAGCAAAAATAACATACAATTGGAAGGAAAACCTGATTTGTGAAGTTGATAGGATTTGTTTACCAAAATACCACAGTATATACAAAGATACTTCTTCAACTTGATTTTGTGTGCTGTGTAATATAACATGACATTTCTGTATATGACAGCAGAAGGTTCAGCACTTGAACTTCACAGCATGACTCAACACCTTCTGACAACTCAGCAAATAACAACAGCAAAAAAAATCTTTAATCAATTCCTGTACCCAGTAATCTCAATTGCAATCATCTAGAATTATCCATTAGACTCAATTGGGATCAGAACCCATCCGAGTCTTTCATGACTTCATATTCAGCTTCTTCCCCCAGAAAAAAAATAAAAAATTATGCAGCTAATGAAAAGGTAAACTCCCTGTGTACACATTGACATAAATGTCAAATTTTAATGATTGCCCTCTTTGAACTTTGGACCACTTGTACATACTGTGGAATCCTGCATAGGAAACAGTAAATGTCATCAAGATGGTGCATAGGATGTAATATATTATAATAAAAGGCCAAATGACTTGAAAGTCAGGTTTTCTTGTATTTTTTATGAAAGAAAAATTGACCCATTTTCTGTGAAAGATGTCACTAAGTCGTAGTATAATTTTTGTTGCAAAATTGAAGTCAGTGACTGAGACTTGTGTTTCTAGAGACAGCCAGACACTTTTGGAAATGCTCCTCCTAATTAAAAGATACTAGCTGATTCAACCAAGAATGCTTTCATCTTTCATCCTGTAGAAATTGGTACGTGGCCATGAAAACTGATTTTTTTTTTTTCCTCTTTCTTTCTGAGCTTTTGCAGACTTCAGCTGCAGTATGGAAACAGACTATTTTTGTCTGAGCAGGGACCCTTCTGTTGAAAATAGCTTTGATGTCTAGGAAAGGATAGTGGATGTCTTCGCATTTGACATTTTTCTTGAAATTAAATCACAGAAAATCTTTGTTTTGGTGCCTCCAATTTTATTATATATATATATGTGCATATAGATACGTACAAACATATATACATTTGGCAATAAGAAACCAAAAGAAAAAGATTCCTGTGAATTTTAACTTTTTTCTACGTGTCTGTCATCGCTGCTCTCTTGCAGAGCATCACGCTGTATAAAAATACACTGTAATTTCTAGTATAAGGCAAGTAGCAAATATAATACGCTGTTTATTTTACATTACTAAAAGGAATTGCAAATTTAAGGTGGAGATTAAACAAGCGCAAATTTTTCATTCAATCACTGCCCTGGATGTGATTAAATACATTAATTGGTGCTTCTACTGTAGTAATTGTTTTTCTTAAAGTTAGCTGGTCGCTATAGCTGAGTTAATTTAATTCATGTAGAAGTGCATAAACACCAAGAGTTTGCAATTTGAGGATCCCCCCTCCTGCCCTTTGTTTCATGTACTGTGAGTACACAAGCATTGATGGGTACGAGACAAAAAGGGGGAGGGATCAAATGTTATATGAATACCTTCTGAATTCATTGTCATGGAATTCTTAGCAGAACACAGCAAATTGGCTATGAACATCAGAAAATTGTGTGCAGGATGCTCATTTTTGGAGTTTGCCCTTTGTTTCGGGTTGTAATATATATGAAATTGCTGTGGAAGGTGAAGAAGAAAGAATCTGACACGGAGCAGTAGGGAGCCTGTTTAAAAGCACGGTTCAGGCCTCCCACGGTGGTAGGGTTTAGTTGTGCAGGGAGTGGAAGCAGTCCAAATGCCTTTCTTCATGAATCCAAGCAACAGAAAGGGCATGACAGAACTGCAGGCTTGATTTCAGTGCCAAGGGCTCAGCAGAAGCAGATCCTTGGCTTGGCACCCGTCTCTTTGACAGGAGTAAATCGAGTTATCCTGCCTTCCCTGCAGGGCAGACAAGCTCCAGCACTGCGGAGGCTGGTTGTGCAGCAGCAGCTGAGTAGATCTGGAGTAGATCAGGAAGTTCAGGCCTACCAGCAGCATCCCATCGTGCTGCCAGCCCTCCTGTGAGCAACACTCACAGTCCAGGAGCTGGCAGAGGGAGTGGGAGATGGAGCTGTTCAGGACCAAATGGGTGTGAAGCCACACAAGGCAAGATCTTCTTAAGGATATCTGGATGCTTGATGGGCTTTGTCAGTCTCTTGTCCTATCCCTTAAACATAATTATTTTTCATCTGCCTCTCTTTGATTGTTCTTTGCTGCTATTGGTAGCATATGGGGAACCAGCAGCGTTTGTGGGAATGGACATGCAGACGTGCTGGAGATGGCTGTGCAGACTGTGCAATTCTCATAGGCATTTACTGATACACTGTATTGTAGGCTCTGCTAATGTGCAAGCCAAACCTCACACTAAATAATTGTAAATGATTTTGACAGGAGTGGGAAAACAGATGCTGGTTTCGGAACCAACCTCTATGTCTCGTTTCTTTATCTTTTTGTTTTGCTGAACTTTGCTTTGGACTGAGTTCCTGTGGAAAGGAATGCTTGCAGAAGTAACAGAATTCTTCTCAATTTCTATTCATCGAATTTTTCTGGTAATAATTGCCTGTCCATATAATCTGGAAGTAAATTAGCTACTATCAGGCTTGACAAAGTGCTGTGGATTATCTGTAGGTTCATTCTGTTCATGTTTCTGTTCAGGGTCAGTTCAGTTCAGATGATCCATACAGATGGTACCATTTACTTTTTTTTTTTTTTAAGAAACAGCCAACACAAAAGGAGAATTTTAAATAAATTCCAGAAACAAAAATCCCAGTACACATTTTTTCAACTAAGACTATTCTGTCCATATTTAGTTGTAGTCTCAAGAGTTTTTTAACCAAAATTAAAGGCTTATATTTGGAATAGCTTTTGTTCCTCCCCAAGATATAGGAAATATACTTAATGAAGCAGAAGTATAGGGAGAAAATGGTGGTGTAATAGATGTTTAGAAAGATACACTTAGCACTCCAGGAGTTTGGGAAAGGAATTAGGTGTACAGAATGTGATTAGACCAAACTGATCCTGCAAAAAAAGTGGGGCCAAAATCTCTATTATTAGCAAAAAATCCCTGGAGTCACTCTCAAGCAGGCAGCAGTGAGGAACTCTCATTACCTTGTGAGAAGGGTGGCAGTTACATTCATGTACTCTTCATTAGTACCTTCCTGTAACATTGGCGTTAGGGACAGTTATCTGTTTGGTTGTTTTTTTGTTTGTTTGTTTGTTTTTTGTTTTTTCAAGTTCTTATGTTTTTCTTTAGGAAAACTAAAGTTCCACTTAAACTCCATAAATATATGAAGAAATTTATCTTAGGTCTCTTTGACAGGGAATTAAAATGCTTACCATGGTGTTATTCTTATAGTTCTAAAAGTCATTATACATTTTGTATTGTGCATTGCTTATGGGAAGTGGTGGAGTTGCCATCCCTGGAGATGTTTAAGGAAAGGGAAGATGTAGTACTTAAGGACATGGTATAGTGGTAGGTGGATAGTTGGTCGAGATGATCTTAGAGATCTTTTCCAACCTTAAGATTTAAGACACATAGCAAGTTAAATAATTTTGCTGTTAAATTAAAGTGCTATAGTAGTAGTTGCTATTTTTTTCTTGATATCTTGCCTTTTATACTGGAATGGCCTGCCCAGGGAGGTGGTGGGGTCGCCGTCCCTAGCAGTGTTCAAGAGGTGCCTGGATGAGGAGCTACGAGATATGGTTTAGTAGCTTGTAGTACTAATAGGAATGGGAAGGCGGGTGGACTAGATGATCTTGCAGATCATTTCCAACCTTGTGATTTCATGATTCTATGATTTAATAGCAGGTAAATGTGTTGGACATGAATCTCAGTAAAGAATAACCCTGAATTCAAATAGTTTGGTTAAATATTAATGACGCTAAGTAAACAAAATCTATTACAAAACAGTGAATGAAAAATTCTTATTTCAACTTTATTTTCCTAAATATTGAATTGCTTTTTATACTTTATGTACTGTATGCTTCATGTACTGTTTTTCTTATAATCTAATTGAACTTTGGAGAAGTGTTTGTCAGTGTTCCTCTGAATTGGAGGTGTGGATTTGACAGATTGACCATTCAGTGGATAAGGAGTTGACTGAATGAACTCAAAGGGTAGTACTCATTGGCTTGTTGTCCAACTGGATACTAGTTAAATGTGGTGTTTCTCAGGGGCTGGTATTAGGACCAGCATTATTTAACATGTTTGTTAGTGACACAGGCAGTGGGATTGAGCGCACCTTTAGCCTGGAGAAGAGAAGGCTCCGGAAGGCCTTACATTGCTCTTCCACTACCTAGAAAGACCTACGGGAATAATAATGAGGGACTCTGCAGGGGAATTAGGGAATGCTGTGATAGTACAAGGGGTAAGGGCTAATTCAACCTAGATTTAGGTTGAATTAGGAATAAATTCTTCACCTGATGCCGGTTGCCCAGAGAAGCTGTGAATGGAAGTGTTCAAGGTCAGGTTGGATAGTGCTTTGGCCAACCTGATATG
Organism: Bambusicola thoracicus; assembly: GCA_002909625.1. NCBI lineage: Eukaryota > Metazoa > Chordata > Aves > Galliformes > Phasianidae > Bambusicola > Bambusicola thoracicus. The sequence continues at coordinate 52,402 of PPHD01000050.1, forward strand.
GTGGAAAATGTCCCTTACCTTGGTTGAGGGGTTGGAACTAGAGGATATTGGTCCCTTACAACCCAAACAATTATGTGATTCTAAGATTCTCAACCTGTGCATATCAAGTAAATTTAACTCATTGGTTGTTTAAAATGCAGTCTTTGCTTAGGACTGTGATTATGATCACACATAAAATAACACAGAGATAGAAGTAACGTGTTTCTGATTCTTTACGTAGTGTGAAATATCAAAACTCAAAGAACTTCAATGAGTCTGTGACAACTTCTACTGGCTGGAGTTCAGAATCAAAAACTTGCACCAGTTGGTCCAAAGATCCAAGTTACAATTCTTATTCTGCTCTTATCAGGAAAGCTTAGAATGAAGATGTGGAAGATTAAGAATGTTTAATTTATTCAGCATATAGATTTAGGGTTGGTAATTTTTATGAACACATTCTTAAATATATTTTCCTCTTCTCGGTAATCTTCTCTAGGCCAAACTTTGGAATTCATCAAGAGAGGATAGTTTAATCTCTTGTTTGCTTTTCCTTTCTTTTCATGCTCTAATTAAAAGTTTCTTTTATTTCCCTTAGTGATTGAAATCATTTTCTTTGCTGTTTTAAATTGGTTTTGTATTTCATAATTTGCATGCAAATCTAGTGAAATACAAAATATAAAAATCATGAATGAAAGTGCTCTTAGCTTTAAAAATAAGACATGTTGTTCTGAAATTCTGAATTACACATTTGAGTTCTCATAGGCAATGAAATTTAAAACATACCTCTTAAAGCCAATCTTCTCTCCCAATATAACACCTGAACTTAATGCTGAAATGAGAAGATCAGTTCATTATAAGAAACTTACCTTTTAACTTAATTCCATTATTTGTTGATATGTGATCATCTGTGTGGCCTCTAGTATATTTTAGCAAAGCAAAAAATCAGCAGTAGTAGGGATCATAAGATAAAAGGCATCAGATAAAATAAAAACAGTAGAAACTGTTACAAGGTAGGTTTTATAAGCAAAGTCAAAACCCCATCACAATATTCATTTCTTTCATGGCTTTTGTGTAATAGAAAAGTTAGTAACAAGACAGGATTTCCCTGGATTGTAGTTTTTGTATGATAACTCCAAGCTCTAGTGAATTGCCAAAGTATCCCTAGTCACTTTCTTCCTTCAGTTGGATGTGTGTGCATTGATATGGAAAAGGAATTCTCCCCGTTTTTTCAGTCTGCACAAGTAAATGTGGGTGTCCTCAGTGCAGGTGCATTAGTCAGTCAGAAAATACTGCACATTTATCCTGTCCCAGATTTGGCAAACGTCATGGTGGAGGTTCCCAGCTGCAGTGTGAGATAAAAGCCAAGCTCTTGTGTGGACCTCAACCTGCCTCACCCAACTCTTGTACCAGCTCAGATTTGAAATCTGTTCATAAGCTAATGAGTATATGTTTGCTGGTGACCTAGGGTGTTTGGGTGTTCAGACTTCATTCTCCTGAGTGTATGAGTGACTAAATGGCGTCCTGTCCTGTTACAAAGTGGGTATCTTCTCCCTCTAGGAGCAGTTACTTTCTGTAGGCAAAACAAGGCAGGCCTGTTTTTGGCACCAATCTTGGATGCAGCCTTTCTAGACGGTAGAGCCACATCCATTCAAGAGGGTCTTTGTTCATTCCCATGGTCAAGAACCTTCATTAAAATTTGCTTGCACACCTGTCTGAAACAGGATTAGATTTAAACTGCTGATCTTGTTTGGCCTAGGTCAGAAAGTGGAGAGGTGGTGGGTACCTGAATTCTTCTCTTCTTCACCTAAAACTTACACTATAAATCTGAGTGCTTCTTAGAAAGCAACAGCACCATTTCCCATCTATGTGAATTGAACAAAATAAGTCCACACAGAAACCATGTAATGCCAGAACCAAGGTTGCTTCTGCAAAAAATTAACTTGGCCCCTTTGAATGCAGACACTGTGACAGACTTTTAAAAAAGAATACTGTTTTGTTTTTTGGTTTTTTTTTCACATGACCCTGCTTTATGGGCAGATTGTGTTTTTTTCCATCCTCTTCATGTAGTATGTTGCCCAAGGGCTTTTCTTACCACACTTCATTCAAAACATGTACTGAATACAAAATTATTTGCTACTTCATTGTTCTCATAGCTATCATACCTGAATCGTTCACAGAATAATTCTATTACCTGCTTAACACCCTGGTTATTCATGGTTTTGTTATGCCTATTTAACAGGTGAAGGACAGACATAGAGACATGAAGAACAAAGTAGTTGGTACTGTATCAGCTAATTTCTAAATAATATTTTTTCCATATACTCTGTTATTTTTAATCAATCTTTATTTGTATATAAATGCTGTTTTAATCTGCATTGTTAGCAGCAGTAACTAATCAATAGCCAGTTAGTAGAGAGGCCAGACAATGAGGAACATCAAACTAACAGTCATCTATAAGAAGTGTGTTGTGATTTGTCCAACATCACATAGAAACTATGTGGCAGATCCAGAAATGGAATTTGGGTCTTCAGCGGCAGCTGGCCTTAACCATTAAATCTTATTTTCTTGTTCTGTAGTCCCTTGCTGGTTCATTATATCTCTTCTAGTTCCTGAAACAAATGAGGCAGAGAGAAATGAAAGCCTCATTCACTACGTAAACCTGATTAATTCCCAGAATACTATTTCTCAGAAAACTGTCCACAGTCCACACGAAAGGAGCTGAAGCTATGCTATGGAAAAGTAGTCTGTGATCACATAATTGAAGTTGGTTTCATAGCAAATATGTTCAAGAGGTCCAAATTGAATTGCATAAGCAGTTTTGATCTGAAATTTCCAACCTTTTAAATACTTGAATTTGAATGGAGTCCTTAGTAATTATATCTGATGCTCTGAAAAATAATAGTAAAACAGAATTTCCATTCTGCTGAACAATACTTTCCTTGCACTTAGCTGATCAGAATTTGTCTTCATCTTTATAGCAAAGACAACTTGCACCTGAGCTCTTAAAGTAAATGTTACTTATTGATGGCTACTTAACTTTTATGAGAATCAATCACTGGAGTGAAGGCAATGTGCACATTCTTTTTGCAAAATAAAATATAAAAAATCAAATTTCTGCCTTCCCATAGAAATCTAGAGGGAACTTCAGTGTAGACAGGGAAGACCTATCAACTGCGTAGGCTTCCTTCCCTGTGTACTTTTTGTCCCTTCACTCCGTAGAAGTTCTCCACTAATTTTTTGCTGTCACATGCTTCAGAACACAGCATTTCTGAGTGGATAGGTGCATTTGCTGATTAGCAGGTTGCAGAAATTGATAAAAGGAAAAAAGCTGAAGGAATGCCCTATCTAGATTCTATAGTTTGGTGTAAAGGAAGAGCAGAGAACTGAGCTGAAATGCTTTTCTGTTGAGGGCCTTCAAATAGCTGGAATACAGAGTAGAGAGGCTGGAACTGACCTTTGGGGTCAGATACGTTGATAAATTTTTATTTATGGGGCAGAGTACTCTCAGTGGTCAAACCTCTGTAAATTTCATGTTCTTAAGCATCTCCCAGCTGAATGATGGAGGATAACATTTTAGATACAGGTTTTTCTACCATTTTCCACAGTGCTGTATGGATAGTATTAATGCTGCGGTGCAGAGACTAAAAGTCAATGAGTCGGGTTTGGCCACAGCTAAATCCATTGCTTTCCTAAAGAATTTTGGCTTAGATTTCTTACTTTGCTTGTTAGTATGTTTTTCTCTTTCTTGTTTCTTGGTCAGGAGCCAAAACTTCCTCTCCTGTTACATGTTGCCTTAGGGAAGGGGTAATCCCTATGACTTTGGCAGATGCCGATAACTTCTGAAGGGAAGTAGCTTTTCCAAAGAAAAATTGTGACAGGGAATGTGACGCTCTGTAATTTATTCCTATCCCATTTGCCTATCATAATTCAGCTGTACAGGATCAGCCCATTTGAAATAGCCTCTCATTTGTTAGCTATTAGTGCATGTCAGATTGCGAAAGATGCTATGGCTTTTTTGCATATTGTATCTCTTCCAAGATTTCTCAGTTGGCCTGCTGTAGCTTACATGGAAATAGGACTTCCTTTATGTTTTTTGGTAACTCTTAAGGACGTTATTGGCTTGGGTTTTGTTTTTGGTTACGGTTGTTGTTTTGTTTTGTTTTTTTAATTCAGAACTTCTCCTGATTTATGCCCAAGAATTGAGACCATGTTGGTCTTGATTTTTGCTGCGGTTTTGACATCTGTNAAATTTTGCCACTCACAAAGAAAACTTTATTCACATACTGAAGACAACAGAGTCCTCATTTTGTCTCTGCCACTAATGTTGTGCTTGGAAAATGTTCCTGCTTTAGATGTTAATACCTCAGTTTCCTCAGTTCACAGCAGGGAATGATAATGCTTTAAATAATTTTACAACATGTTAATGTGAAATTTAAAAAAAAAAAAAAAAAAAAAAGCTTAAAAGCATAATGTTACTTTCGGCCTTGATTCTAGTCTAATCCAACTTTTTAAAATTTCATTTTAGGATATGTACCATTAATTGTTTAAAAATGATGAGGAAAAGAAATAATATGCATAGGAATCAGTTCCATCCACAGCAAAGAGATAAAATAGATGTAAGAATAGGCCCCTTCCATAGTTTTCCATAGTTCCCAACATTTGTGTCCACTAAAATTCTGTATCAAAGATACCATGAAAGAAGTAGATGGTCTGGCTGACTGGAAATAAAATTTGCCTCATCTAGCAGTAGAGTTTATCAATCTTAGGTCCACAGATCAGTAGAGATTTACAAATTTTAAAAAAGAAAAGAAAGCATAATTTTTTTCTCATGTACAAGCAAATAGTAAGAATAACTACAGATTCAGAGTTCAGCCTAATTTTTTGTTCGCATGAAAATGAAAACCACTGTGATGGTTCTATACAGAATGAACCAAGATCTTTTTCTTTAGAAATTGCTTGAATCATTTCTAAAGATTTTTATTTGCAAAGATTTTTATTTGCATTTTAATGTCAAAGATTATGAACTACGAGCCTAGGGACAGCAGCTGGTCATACTGGTCACATGGGCATGTTATCATCAGATCTGCGTGAGCTCATGCAGCTGAGAACAGGAGCGGTACAGTCAGCCTATTCCCTCGAGATCCGAATCTGGCCCCAGAAGGTCAACAGCAGAAATTGCATTCATCAGCTCCAAAATAATGAGTCTTCCTATTTTTTATTGTTCTACCTTTGCGTGGTTGGCATCCGTGTTAAACCTTTCTGCTTTTACAGTAATGGTCACCACAGATACTGGTTCACCCACAAACTATGTGCTAGTTTGCCATGCTGTTATTTAGAAAGCCTGTAATCCTTCCTGATGGATTATTACAGGTTTTAATCATTGGTTCTCTGGAGGTTTGATTAGTTTAGTCTGTCAGCATGTTCAAAACTGTGGGGAGCATGCTGTCGTGCAGAAGGTATATCGCTTAAGGCCAAATGCAAATGTTCTGGTTTGCATACGCTCCCAAAGGTTTTAATTGCTGGAGCAAGGCCTCACATTTAATAAACAAGTATTGGCAAGGTTCACATCTGGAATAACCAGTTGTTTTACTTTATTTTCTGGGGGGAAAAAAAGTCTTTTTTATTTTAAAACTGTAGAATTTTTTTTTTTTTTGTAGTTCTTTGGAGTCAGATTTAAGTTATCAGATCTCCAAAGAATTAATGACTGCTCTCAGTCATATGCTGCACATCTTAAAGATTTCATTAGATGTTTTATATGCCATTAAAAAAGTGTGGGAAATATTTGTCCTGGACTGCTTTTGAATTAATTCAATATTTATTACAAGGGTGAGAATAAGAAATGGTATTGTGAAACTAGTAGTATGCTGAGCTGTCTAAGGCTCTGTGCAAATCTGGGCTTGATGCCACCTCTACTTTTCTTGAGCTTGTGTCTCAAGAAACTAAGGCTGGGAAGGATTATTATGCAGTGTTGCAGAGAGAAAGTGAGCTGTTTGAGCAAGGTCGTGTGGCCGAATCAGAGGCAGAGCATGTTATGATACTCCTGAAACCTCCTGAATCCAGGTCCACATTTTAATCATAACACCTTAATATGAAACCTTGATTATCTAATGATGCATTTTATCTTCCAATCAAAACAAAGGAATAATTAATCATTCAGAGACCACAACAATGAAACAAATGAAATCAAAGAGGAGACAGATGTAAAAATCCATAATCCAAGTCTTGGATTTGAGGAACTCTTTATTCAAGCCATGATGAGTTATGAAATTAGTTGGAAAGCTAATAATAATTATTATTTTTATTTTATGTGAAAAGCCAGGAGTAAATGTGTGTTCCTTAGATGTGGTGTTCTGTTTATAGCCCTAGAAATTTCTTACCAATTAAAGATGAGCCCAGAAGTGCACAGGGAAGCAAGACCTTTACTCTCAGCATTCCGTTAGGTTGGTAATTAGTCATAATGTTTATTACTTTCTAAAACAAGTTGCTGAAGCAGATTTGGGTGACATTCACATTCTTTTGTATTCTAGCACTGTTTAAATTGATGCTTACTGTAAGGTATATCAAAGTGTAAAACTTCACGGAAGAATGAAATGGATATATTGTTTTGTAAAGGAAAGAAATCAGACTATAACATATGTCTTTGTCCTGATAAATATACATGTGTCAAATGAATTTTTTCTGCTTATGCTTGAGTGGGAAAGGACATATTTCAGGTTAAATCTATGCAGGAACAGCTTCAGCTTATTGCTGGTATTTATGAAATGGCTACATTTTTTGTCTCAGGGGTTGAGCTACATTTTTTTCATTTCTGTTCTGACCTCTCCATATTTATTAAATTATCCCTTTTTATACTGAATGAAATGTATTTAGGGAGGAGGAGGAGTGTGTGATATTTCTTGTGAAGAGCAAAGCCATTCTTAGTCCTGATGAGTTATATCTTAAATTTTAGAAAGTACATGTATTTTTAAGAAAATTGACATGGAATAGATATTTATCTGCACAAGATTTTTCACAAATTCTAACTCTTAAGCACTGTTAAAAATAACCCTTTTAGTTATTTTTTTTTTTCAATGTAAGACCTAGGAAAACTCTTACAGCACAAGTTCTATTTAATAAATGAGCAAAATCTCCTAGAACAGCTACGTAGCTATTTTTGGTGATGTTTAGTGAAAATGTGACAGCACTGACCTTTAGTGTGTTTGTCAAGTATGAGCAAAGTACTTGAACCATTCACTCTAGTGATGTAAAACTGCCAAGAATATAACCTATGAGAGTAGGTGCAAGTGCAGTAATAATTCTTTATATACCTAAGGTTTTGTTCTAGCATTTTTAGTATTTGTGTGTTTGTCCTTTCTTTTCCTATCACGTGATAGTAGAGTTCATATATGAGGTGCATGGTAGTACGCCAAAATAAGAACCAGACTGAATGGCAGCACACTAATCTGAATCATGAAGTTAGACTCATTTAATTTAAATTATGACCAGAGTTAATAAAAATTCCTATTTCTAGTTTATAAGGGAACAACATGAACCCATGCTGCAGAACAGTTCACAAGAGACAGTTTAACCCACAGATCTACTGAGGCTGGTTTGTAATATATGATTAGCTGTCTCAGAGTGGACTTCTCATTTTTAGATGGTCCTATAATTTTTGTTAGTAAATTTAATAGCAGGGCTGCCACTGATTTCAGATAGGACTAACAAATTTAGGAGGTACCAGTCTGAAAATATTCTGGCAAAAATATACACCTTGAGAAAAATGTAGCCTATCAACATTACAGTTGTATACGTATTTTCACATTCTGCAATACACTTTCCTTTGAGAAGAAAGATTCTAAAATATAAGAAGCTTAAGGAAGATTGCATTTAGATTTCACTGAAAATCAAATAGTTGCTTTCTGAAGGCAGCGATCAAAAATGTTGCCTTAGACTTCAGAGATATGAGGTTAACCATAAATATGTTTGATTCAAGAAAACATGCAACTAGAAAAGATGTCTGAATGCAAAGAGAACTAAAATACCTTCAGGAGATGATGAGGAAGCCGAGTAAAAGGAATTCAAGGCACAGAAGATGAAACTTTTAAAAGGGGGCTTTATGTTTGAGTCATTAAGATGAAAATTATTTTGGTTTCTGATTGGTATGATCAATTTCAACATTCCAGAAAATTCTTCTAAGTTCCCCTCTACCCTGTACCAAATTGAGGTCAGTTTAAAAAACCAGTTATTTTCTACAGCAAAGTAGCTGCCAACATCTGTAAAGGAAAAATGAACAATAATGAATTCCTGCTTTCATGTAACATCTTTCATTGTGTAGATTCTCCAGATCTTTTCATGGTAATATTTCCATTGACTGATCAGCTCTCAGGTGGAAAAATACAGTGTTAAAGTACATATTATCAGTTGTCCATAAGTCCAAGCCAGAAATGGAAAACAAATCCCCTTTCTTTTGCTTAGCAGTGAGAATTTGAGTAAGCAGAATGTAATTAGTGAAACTGGAATTTGGCCATAACATTTGGGATGATGTCCAATTCTTTTGCTCTTACTCTGGATACTGTTGCAAAAAGCATCTTTAAATCTTCGATAGTGATTAATGATGAGCACCTGTCATTAAGGACTTTTTTTTTTTTAAATCAAGGTAAATCAGCTAAGCTTTAGCATCTGGCATTAAACCTCATTCAGATTATTGTACTTCAGGTGATCTGCCCCATTTGAGGGACTTTGACTCTGTGGAGATGCATAGCAGAATAATATCAAGAACGTAAGTGGGAAAAAGACCCAGAAGCTGTGTTGACCCATATCTTTGGTTACCAAGGTGGGAAAAGCTGGAAAGGAAAGCTGACCACTGGCTGCACAGTTTAATTCCTCATGCTGAGGTCTTTGCCAACCATGCTTTGCCAGCAAGGTGCCAGCTTCTGAATGGCTGGTATCATTCCTTGCAGCTTATGGACTTAAGAAAGATCAGGCCAACTTTAACCATAGCTTACAATTCTGAGGAATGTCTGAAGTTTGACAGTGACACGAAGCGCAACAAAGCAATTGCCTGAGTTGGCCTACTATAACTGCAGTAATTATCTTTATACAACACAAAATCTTCACCACCAAAAATTCGGCAGTATTTTATGCAAGGTAGCTGGCCAGCAAACATCTGCCTCTGAAATACTATTCAAGAAAAGATGTTGTCCCCTGTGAAGGAGAATTAACAAGTAGAAAAAGAATAGAGCCATAAAGGCAGCAGTGACAGATCAGGGGGTGACTGAATCTTAAATGCTATACATATTTCTTTTCCATCAAGGGATTCTTATGGTGTAACAGTATTTTTCATCTCTAATCACTGGTGCTGCGTGTCAGTATCTCTTATTCCTTTCCCGATTTGAATGACACAGTGTGATATGTCTAATGACAACTAGAACAAATTTCAGTAATGAGGTCACCTTGGGCCTGTATTACTGTCTGACTGCTGTTTTCCATAGAAATTATTTGTGAAAGCAGACCACATGCTCTGCATAACTTCCTATGCTTTACTGAGAGTGACGAAAGGGAGATATGTTAAAACTTGCAAGGTGCAGATGGTTTGCATTGATCTATTCCTGATTTTGAGCTGTAAATTGATATGTAATGAGAAAACTGCCACTTCGGTCCCTAGAAAAAAGTTTATGGTTTTGGTTGAATTGCTTAACTTTCCTTTATAAATGTAAAATCATGCAGATTTTAACTGACGATGGGCAAACATATGCCAGCAAGAAAAATAATAAGTGTTTGAAAGATGAGCCCAAATGAAAATCTGAAGTAAAAAACCTAACTTTGCCTCCAGCTCAAGTTGAACTGAGATTTTGGAAAATAGTATGGGGAAGTAATGATCCTGAGAGGCTAGGAAATAATAAGAGTCAAGTTAGACCTTTCTGTAATTATAGTAAAATTCTACTGTTTGCTACAATACCATATGAAGCGTTTATTAAAAAAAAAAAAATCTGTTTCTACTATGTCATAGAAAAATGATTGATTGGAAATTTTGCTCAGTATTCCCAAGAGAAATAGAAGAAAAATCCCCTGAGACTGTGGTGGTCTCGGGGAATCATTCTGTTCTCTATTGTGCAGAAGGAAATCAGGAACACTTGGGCAAGAATAGACTAGATTAATTCCAAAGACCACAAGGGATTTGAATTACAGTGATGTGAGATCAGAATATGTCTTCTGGTTACGCGCTAATTTTCAATCTGTAAGCATCAGCTGAGTGACATTATTCACCCTAAGAATAGGATTTTGATAGTACTCCTCATAAAGATAATCTTCTGTGCTCAAGATCAGGCTTTAATTGAGTTTGTAAAGAAGATTCACACAAATTTAGGAAATGTGTAGTGGATAGAAAAACAGATTAAGCATGAAAGATCAATTTCAACTCTACTTTTGACTTCGGTAGGAATCTCCTTTTGAAGAAAATACGTAATCATATTTTCTTCCAGATTTCATGATGAATAATAGCAAGCTCCTGTACTTTACAATGCTCCTCTTCTCTCACTTTTAAATAAGATGGTGTTAAAGCAGTAGACTATTTAATGTTTGTGCATGAATCCCACCAGAAGACTAACCATTTATCTTCAAAATTTGCACCATTGCTCGTGAATTGATTGACCATTGGTTTGGTAGTTAATGGATTTCATTACATATTTGTGTGCATTTCAAATGCATGGTATGCTTACAGAGCTATATAAAGATGATCACCAGACCAGGAATCAAATTATGACTAAATCAATACATTGATCAGAAAGAACATCTCTAAATAAGCTCAATTAAGCTGTTTTCTTTTTTTCTTCTAGTACGTGAGCTTATGAAAACCCATGCAGAATTAACACTGACTGTTTAATGCCTTCCACACAGACCTACAAAATATTCCCTTTATTCCCTATTCAAAAGCTTTTTCTTGACAGTTCCCTGAGAGTTTTGTTGGCTACTTGCAGTGCTCATACTCACTGAGATTAATTGGTACTGATTCTGTTCTCTGATTTATAGTTAGTCAGAAAGTTAAATTAATTGAAATCAATGGAGCTGTACAAATATGAGATGGGCTGATCTCCTGTTAAATGCTATGAAGGTAAAATCAAGACCACTTTTTTCTCATCTGTAATTCCATTAGTTAGGCTAACCATCATTCTTCAAAATTCATTGCTGTTTTTACTAATAATAAGATATTAAAAGGAAAAACAGTGGAATCTGTTGTTGTTGGGTTTCGTTGTTTTGTTGTTCTGATTATGGGTTTCATTCATTGCCTGCTTATGATTCTTCTATTTTAATGTCAATCTTTGCCTTGGTTTGGAGAGATCTATCACATCTATTAATTCAGTGCCTTGCTTTCAGTAAACAGATAGTGCTGCTAGCATCTGGTATGGGTTTATACATATTGAACTGTTAAATACATTATTTTTTTTCCAGGGGATATTCCCTAAATATTTGCTGTAATATTTGTGAGTGAATTGCAGTATTTAACATTGGCAATCTCTGTCCCAGAGCTGAGTTAAAACTTCAACAGCTAAATTAAATATATTGAACTTCTCTTCAGTTTTGTCCTGTTAGTTCTAGAGAGCAGACATGTAGCTAAGACTTGCTGCTGATAATGTCTTCCCCACCAACTTCGGAGTTGTCTTCAGTTCTTTTACGTGTTTTTTTGTTTTTTGGCTTTTTGTGTGTATGTGTGTGTGTGTGTGTCTATAGGCTGTGCAAAACTTTTGTTGACTCTCCAACATTTTTCCTTTGCATCTGCTCTCAGTCCTGGCCAACTCAAACATAAATGATACACGCAAAGCGTATCTGTTAAGTTCATTACTGTAGCTTGTGACATCCTTACAATCTTTCTTATCTAATTCTCTCTGAAGAATCATTGGAAGAATTACTATGGTTGGAAAAGTTCACTGAGATCATCTAATCTGAGCATCAACCCAACAGTCCACATGCAATGGTCCTTCCTCAGTCATGCTTCTTAGTTCTTTAGTTATCTTCCAAGTAAAATTTGTTTTTCTTTCCGTAAAGCCCACATTAAGGTCCATAACTAAAAAAAAATATTTATTTTATTTTCCTGAAGAGCTCTGCACTTTCAGCACCCAAAGAAATCAAAATTCCATTTCCCCCCATTTCTTCATTATTAGAAATAAAATATTTCTTTTTGGTAAAAATTTATTTTCTTGAGATAGTATCTTGCCGCACAATGCTAGATTAATCATTATTGGCAATTGGCATTATTGGCAATATGATTTGCAAGTTATTTGACTGCAGTGTTCTCAGAATCCCAAACTTTTATGCTGCATAATCTACATTATGATGATCAGAGGATCTGAGAATTATAGAATGGTTTGGATTGGAAGGGACCTTTAAGATCATCTAGTTCCAACTCCCCTGCTATAGGCAGGGACCCCTCCTATTAGACCAGGTTGCTTAAAGCCCTGTCCAGCCTGGTCTTGAATGCCTCCAGGGAGGGGGCATCCACAACCTCTCTGGGCAATGTATAATTGTTCTTTCCAGAGCCTGGTTTCTGTGAGAGATCATTGGTGCCAACTTAAGTTGTTTCAGATAAAGCTTTGGCACTGTCAAAATCATCATCAGAGTATCTCTAACTTGAGGAGCATTAGACTGTCCTTCAGTCTAATGTTAAGACTTTTTCAATTCTATAATGATAAATTAAGTTTATCTTTTAGAGGATCTTCCATCCCTTACAGAAAGATATGTGGAAAGAGATAACTGAGGCAGTATATGTAGAAATCCCCATAATAATACAGATAGCTTGTTCCTTATGTTGGAATTCATGCTGAATTCATGTTGAATTCATGCCATTCTACTCTTGACTATCAAATATTAAACACCTAAATTAAATGCTCAGTGTGTTTCCAGTACTTCAGGAGGGACTGAATTGCCCTCTGATGGTGTCAGTCTCTCTCACTGACAAAGTACATACAGCTCAGAATCACTTCATCTGCTCTCCCATGGGTATTTGATTTGAAATGGAGTTCAAAACATGCAAACAAATTGTCAAATATGACACAGGACATACAGAAGACTCGTGGCTTTCTGCAGTGGCTACCAGAGGCCAAAGTACCAGTGGCTATAGATCTCAATGAGTGAGCAGACAAATTATAGTTTAGACTGGGGTAGGGTTCACCCTCCATATGGCTACATGTGAGATTTTTACTTGTGTTCCTGCTTCAGTCAAGGGTCACTTGTATTAGCAGAACATAATGTAGGTGTTTATCTTAATGTAAATGGGCTTTCCCTTTAGAGCATGAGTCAGTTTAGACATATAGGTCACTGATAGACACTTATTTTCATTATCTGAACCTGAGAGCCGTCTCCCATTCTGGAAATCAACTTTCAAATTCCATCTTTGGTATTTAATTACCTGAAGAATGATTTATTTTTTATGACTTTATTTTCTGTATAGATTATCTAATTCTTTTTAACTCCCTATGCCAGACAGGAAACAAATGTTTGTCTGTACTGGTATGCACACCTAGTTTCGTACTACTAAATTACACATGAATCAAGAGCAGTTTTGATCAGTGGATCATTGTTGAGATATCTGTATTGCTTACCTGCTATCATGGTCCAGAGCACAGTTTTGACCCACTGCATGTAGGATTTTTTCCCCCAATTTCTTCACGTTTCAAGGAATGGTGAACTCCAGGGCCATTAACTGCAGATAAAAAGAATGCCCTAGATTTTGATTTCTTTATAATCTTCCAGCACTTACCATCAAGGCTCTATGGCACCAAACACCCCATATGTCCTCATAGCAATTCCAGGGAAATCAGCTTATGGAGTTTTCACACTGGTGTGCTATAACAGCCCTTATTTGGGATGTCTTGAATCCCTCCCTCCAAGCATTAATATTTATACCTTTGGTCACAGAATAGTGTGAGGACCTATAGGAGTCTTCATGGCCAAGTGTGAGGCAGAGTACAAGGGGCCTCAAGACCAGAGTTCAGTTTTATTTAGCACCATAGGAAATCGCCGTAGTTACAAGAACTGAAGTGAAGGATTAGCATTCTTAAGATTTGTAATAACTTTATTGTTTGAAAAGAGATTTGATGGCCAAGAGATGGTAGATAATAAATTTAAGTTACGAATCGATTACAGGTGTTAACGTTCATTATGATAATGGGCTCAGAGTCAGTAAAGCTACAGTGTGGATGAAAACATATGTTGCAGGACAAAATAAATCAGTCTAGGAAGATTTTGTTGACTGCAGAGGTTTTGGTTAGAAAGCTTTACTTGTGAAGAAAAGCATGGGAAGTTAACAGCAGTGGAACAGTGGCAAATGTCAACTGTTTTTACCACTGTAATTTGGGTGGAAGTGGAATAGCTGGGATCTCTGGAGGTCTGTGTTACTGTTGAATAATCCTAGAAAGAAACAGAAGGTTGCTGAGTCATTTAATCCCTATAGCTGACTTCTGTTAGTAATGTCATAGACATGCAACTGAGGTACTGAATGATTCTTATATTTTTGCCTGATCAGTGAATACAAAAAAAAGAACACCTTTGGGGCAAATATTTCTGATTTTTGTGCTAAGGCAGTAAAAGAAGTAATGTTTTTGTCCTGTGTGTTAAGAAAAAGAGCAGACAAACATAGATGCCTCTGTTGGAATGCCGTTCTTATTCTGAAAAACTCAGGAAAATTCAGTATTATTAGATTGTTTCTAGACTATCAAAGAAAATTATATGATACAGTTGTTGAGAAATTTATTCAGGGATACAGAAGCCATGAATGAGTAAAACCAAATCTGAGATAGGAGGAATGAACAAAAAATCTCATTTTATCCCTCAGTAACATATCATGTTATGGACAGTTTGAGTGGTAACAGATGTTAAGAAATGATATGAATATCAATGGGAATTACAAATTCTAACATATAATACTGCACTGTATTTATAATGATCTTAAAACATACTTAGTGCTATCAGGCTCAACAGAAAGTGTTTTGCTTTCTGTTGTGTTCACAAGGGCCTATGTTACACTTAAATGATTCAGTCATCTTTGCTTGAAAGTTAGGGTTGGTTTGAACATTGTTTTTTCAATGCTCTTCAAAATATTTCTTCAGTTTCTGACTGTTCCTTCACGCAGGGAACAACTGAAACCACAATATCTGAACCAGCAGCACCCATGGTGTATTTTGTCAGTTGTTTTACAATTCACTAATCAACAGTGAAAGTCTAAGCTCCTTAGCAAGCTGATGAGGAGCAGGGACTGCGTGACGTGTCTACATCTCATATCCTTCAAACCTAGAAAGGAATGGTCAGAGAGATCTAATTATAAATGTGTCATTCTGTATTTACTTTAAAAGAAAAGCTCATTGAAGGACTCTTAATGTAGATGACAAGTGAACAAACTGAAATGTACCCCAAGCTGATTGCTACCAGAGAGATTACAGGATTAAAGGAGCTGTGTTGCTTTTCTCATTGTCTCTGAAGAAAAAAAAAATCTTGAAAAAAATCCCCACATAATGTATTTCTTTAGCCTTTCACGTTGTATTTCTAATGATAGAAAGGTATTTAATATTTCAGGCAAGCATTATAGTTCAGGTTAATGAACACAGATAACGCAAATCTTCCTCTTTTCCTTCATTATCTTGCTATTGTGATATTGTTAGCATTATTCATTTTGAGGGAAGCATATCCAGGCACTAACTGCAGGATACTTGTTTCATACGTAATGCAGCTCTTCTGAACAGTTCAGTCTGATGTGAGGAAGTCATTTTCATCCAGTTATTCAGCAATGCAGCTCTCTTTATTTTTCTTACAGAGGTCCTGGCTTTCTCCCAGAACTTGTTAGAGTTCTAAAAAATTACTCCTCATTTTTCCCCATGATTTAACCCTTGCACAAAAATCAGTGAGGCTTAATACACCACCTTCTTTTTAGCTACAGACACTGGCTTGGATTCTCTGTGGAGCCGTACACACTGCTTCTCAGCTGCCTGGAAGATTTGCTGCTGAGAGGCATGTGCCGTTTGCCCCCCGCTCCAGGGCTTGGCTGCTGGTTAAGCACCACACCTTTCCCGGAGGCTTAAACACCCCTGAGGGCTGGAGCTCCTTTGCCAAGGTTTCCTTCTGTCCCTGTTGCCCATCAGCTGCAAGCCTTCCCCGTGGGAACACTGTAGCCCCGTTTATTTGCATTTTCGTGTCCTTGAATACTGGTCAGTAATGCTGTGTATTGCTCACTGATTCCAGCTTTCATCTTTTCGAGAGTGGGTATTATTTGTTGTATTTCAGGTGCCAGCATGAGTGATTGTCATCCACAGACAGATGTGCTTTTGAAGTAGCAGGGAAAAAAAAAAGATTGACATGACTTTTGACATGATTTTAGTCAAGACTTTAGCATGCCATTTGCTGGAATACCTATTCTAATGAATACCTTTTACTCCTCGGAGATGTGCAATCTAATGTTATGCTATCTTTTCTCCTCTTTGATATCTAAATGTCAATCATCTGTGGGAAAATTATGTTAGTGAATAGGTAGCATGCAATTTATCCCATAGAAATTAAATATCTATCTGGGTTAGAGGAAAGAGTATTTTCCATACCCAAATGTAATTTCTGCGTATAATTTTGCACTTGCCAAAATCTAATTTGCACATATGGAACATTGTTTTTATAAGTCATCTTGGAGTGAGTGTTTTTAATACATGTGATGTTATTTTAAAAAATAATTCTGTTCATGTGCTACTAACAAAGGGAAATTATTGTAGCAGTAGAATTAAGGCTTGCTTCTCCAACGATTGCTCTGACCATTGAGTTAAACTGGTAGCATTGTAGCCACAGGCCAAAAAAGCCTTGCTATTTCACAACAGACTTCCTTTCAGATAAGCAGCATTTTTTTCCCTCAATTCACTTGGATTTGTGTTTTAATGCACAAGTGAAATGCATCACCTCTCAGCTGATGGCAAAAATCCTGTGGTACTTTGCACTCACTAAATGCTGAGATACGGTAGAAATACTGTAGAGGTACTCACGCAGTCCTAATTTACTGTGAATGATTTCATCATGACTAATGATATCATAAGAAATTCCAGAGAAATAATAATGATTTTCAGAACTTCAAAGCATGATAACAATGCATATATGTGTGTGTATATATATATATATATATATCTTTGTACATGTGCTTAAAGATATCAACAAACATGCTCAGTGTTGTCTTTTGTGCAGAGGAAATGATGAGACTTTTCAGAATAATTTTGTGTTTGTTTGGATAGCTCTCTGGGTGACCAAATTTATCTTCAAAGTGAGAAGAAAGGTAAAGTTTTTAAATTCACAGCTAGACACATTTTGGGGCTCACTGATCCTTGCTTCATCTTTTTTATTTTAATTCCTAAGGATAAATGATATGATTTTTACCTGAATAAAAGTGAAAGGAATATTGCCCAACTGAAGGAGGGGAGGGTTTGTCTTTATGTATGTGGAGTTTTGTGCTTCAAAGACAAAGAAGTGGAAGTGGCAGAGCTATTTAGGTTGTACAGACTTTGCCAACAGACCCAGTCCCAACATAGTCACTGGCTATCTTTATGACTGTTTACAAGGGTGGATCGTGACAGGACAAGGGAGAATGGTTTTCAGCTAAGACAGGGGAGGTCTAGGTTAGATGTTAGGAGGAGGTTTTTCACACAGAGGGTGGTGACGCACTGGAACAGATTGCCCAAGGAGGTTGTGGAAGCCCCATCCCTGGAGTCATTCGAGGCCGGGCTGGATGTGGCTCTGGGCAGCCTGGTCTGGTGGTTGGAGACCCTGCACACATCAGGGGGGTTAAAATTAGATGATTGTTATGGTCCCTTTCAACCTAGGCCACTCTATGATTCTATCTGAATCTTTGCAAAAGCACACATGAAATATGTTTTCTCCAAACAGTATCACTGTTTTCTACCTAAAATAAAACAGCAGTCTGCTGAGGGATTTAGTACATTCAGACAAATGGTTAGTTTTCATCCATTCATCATCTTATGTGCTTTGACAACTTTTCATCTTTTTGACCAGGAGATCAAAAATCATGTTATAATTAGACTATTTGGCACTGTTGTTGCAGTATAAGCAGTGCCTAAGACTGCAATAAAATTCCATATCAGTTCAAAAATTACAAGAGGCAAACTACCTTTGAGATTCACAAAATGTAGTTGCTCTGGTTAAAGATTGGTAATACTGTAAGAAATTTGGCTGTAGCTTCTAAAATTTTACTTATAGAGTCAAACTGAGAAGCTTCCCGTAAGACTTTGACATGAAGAATTTTTGTGTCGTCATCATCACAGCTTACAGTGATGGGGGAGTGGGAAATGTTTGTATAAGGATGTAAATCTGTAGACAAAACCTTTTTGAACGTATTGAACATATTGAACTACCTGTTCTAAGAAGAAGACCAAATGAAAAGCACAATGTATAAAAATATCCATGTGCATTTTCCTACTTACACAATTATTAGAATATTTACCTACTTACACAAATATTAGAATTTCAGGGAAATGCCAGTGATTTAACTTGATTCAACACAGATTAGAAAGAAGAAGTCGCAACTTAAACAAGTAATTCCAAGAAGAAAATTTAAAATAGATATTTTTAAATATCTGTGCAGGCCACTGTTGCTAAAGATTTCATTTCAGCAATGTCAAAACAGTTCAGCCTGACGCTGTCAGCCCACTAGAATGGGATATTGAATTATAGGAGATAGTATTGCATTATTTGGAAATTAAATTTTATAGCAAGTGAAAATAGAAATGGAACAATATTGTATCATCGTGACAAAATCCGGTAAGATAGCTCAATGTTCCATTCTTATTTGAAGCATTTGAATTTTTCTGTCAAATACTATAAAAATAAACATGTTCACTTAAAGCTTTCAATTATAATGAAACAGCATCTTCTGATGGGGGTGGTTCTTTGGAAGAATGGTACCAGCTCTATCAGATAAATACTTTGAGATAGGCAGTCTTCTCTGAAAAGGACCATTAATTTTGAAGGTGACAATTTCTGCAGTAAAGAAATACGGTTCACGGGCACTGATGTTACTTCATCAAGTGGGAATCCAGATACCTTTTTCCTTGTAAACGAGAGAGTGACTGTTTACCTCAGTATGTTAGGGGGGTTTTTTTGTTTGTTTGGTTGGTTTCTTTGCCAGCTGCAGCTTCATCCTGGACTCAAAAAACTGTTTTGAGTGAATGCATGGAAGAGATCAAATGTGTGTCTGTGTGTCTCGGTGACCGTAGCATTGTTTCTGAGAGACTGTGTGTGTTTTTCCACTATCATGCTATTGTCTTAGTACTGCATCAGTGCTGGGGAGAATGCTTTGCATGACGCGTGATCACAGGCAGAGCTGCCTGGCAAACCTGAGAAACTAGTTCCTTTGTCCCTCTGTGGGTAAAACTAATATCTTGCATAAAGATATTCTCTTTCATGCTGCGTTCTGATGATGTAATTTCTGTGACTTTTTATTGAATCTATAAAATGCTTAACGTGTTTCTCATTCACCTCAGTAACAAGAGGCAATCCTCCTCCCTCCCCAGCTCCTCCATTCATAAAAACCCGTACCCTTGTAGATGGACAGATCTTTTCATTCATGCACGTGTGGAAGAAGGAAATTATTTTGAAGAAAAAAGCTAATATGCATAAAAGTGGTCTACAGAGTATATTTTCGAAGAAGTGCTCAAATTCACGCACAACTTGGTTAATGGAATTTCTGTACCTGTCTCCCCTGGAGGGCTTTCGAAATGTACTCTGTTTATGAGCAGCTAATTAAATGTGCTTTCTGGAATGCAAGTAATTAGTTGTTTTTAACAATTATTCAGGTGCTGTAAGTAAAAGGTAGTGATGAATTTTAATTTTAAATGTTGATCCTTTTCCCACACTGAAATACATCTGCTAAAAGGCAGCTGACACCATCTTTCCAATTTGGTAGTCAAATAATCCATTCCAAAATGAATTCCTAAATGAATTTATATCTTTTGGACATATCAGTCCTAAAGGATCTGTTCCATAATCCCGTAAATTTTGTAGGCCTGAGTTTTGGATCAGAATTTCTATTGGCATTATTGTAGATACTCGTTTTAAAAAATATACATATATATATGTATACGTGTGCACATGTGCACAGAAACATACTATAAGCTTGAATTTAATCAAGAAAAATGTTCTTTGCCTTATGAGGTCGGATTAGATTCTTGTAGTGGTCCCATCTGGCTCTACAATCCATGAGGTTAATTTATTGATACAACTGAAAAATAACATCTAACTGTGCAAAATTAAATTTGATATATGAAGACTGATAGCTGCTAAATAGAAAAAGTAAATGAAATTTCATTAATAGTGACAGGAAGTCAGAGTTATTTGTTCTTGTAAATTTTATTTTCCTTATCACTAGAAAAAGTGTATTCACTTGGTGATGCTTCAGCATTTTTCCCTTCTATTTACTTCATTTTCTTAACGTTTTAGGTTTTGTTAAAGCAAATCTTCTTCTTTCATATTTATAAGGTCAGCTTGTGACCCAAGGATTGTTAAGGATTTTGACTAAGATAAAATTTATTTTGCCTAATTTATATTGTCATCTTTTATATGTCTCAAAAATGATGAACTCCGTCTCTGCTATGTAAATTGACACTTTTGCAAACCAAACATTTGTGTCTCTGTAGAGGTTACTGCATCATATTATTCTGGTCATGGAAGGCAAAGGTGAACTCAGCTACCTTGTAGCATAAATGGCACCAATGGTTGTTTTGCTTCACCTTTTCAGTACAAACTGTGTTTTTTAACGATTCCACTCCATTACTGTAATTAGTTCTTTCTGACTCATAATTGCTCTCTATTTAAAATAATGTCATATATTCTGATCGGTGGTTGAATATCTTTATTTCTGCAAGAGCAGTATAGTATGTTCATATTCAGTTTCAGATATATATCAAAGTAGTCCAGCCTGGAGGAGGCAACACAAATTGCTTTTGTATATGACTAATACCTTCTCTAGCATGAAGTAACAATCCTCATAGACTAGAAATAATTAGAAAATATATGTTTAATGCAATCTAAAATTGCATCTTGGAAAGTGATAACAGCCAAAGATTTGCACAGCCTTGGGAAATGGAAGGTCTGCTTTCAGTAGAGCAATCACCTTCCTAGCTCTTCATAGCTGTTCTTCATTCACATTTGCTGACTTTTGACATTGATTCTTGTTGCCATTCTAGTGTTGCAGTGGTGCAGGTCAATGAGGAACAAAATTTACAGTTGAGTATTTTCAGCAACTTCTGCTAGTTATCCACTGTATGTCTTTCCAAGTGTGAGAAAGGAGGAGACAAAAGTATGGCCATTTAGAGATGACAATTTTTGGTGAAGTAAGAGCAATCCTGGAGAGCTCTTCAGCTCTAATGAAAGGGAACAGTTGGAGCCACTGCAGTTTTTGGCCATTAACTGCTATGTAGTGTAGAATTTTGGATCTCTCACCTCATCAAAGGATTGTAAGGAGACCTGGAATCATACTTAGCTTCTACCTGTCTCTGATAAATTAAAGATGCAATTTAACCTTTCATAACATCAGAGTTCCTCAGTAAAGTGCTCATTCAAGGAAAAATAGAGATAGGATTTTGGTTTTCAGAATGAAAACAATAACAGCATGCTGTTGAATTGATATCCAAGTTTTTAATGTTTTCTGATATGAAGTAAGGCTTCTTGATGGTGTTTAAATTTGAACTTATGTCTTGACCTATAATTGGAAGACGCTTATTAATTCTAATTGTTTTCTCCTCACTGTTAATAGCGCACTTAAAAGAGGGAAAGGGTTTTTTGCATGCACAAATCCATTTATTTTATCAGAGAAGAAAGTGATGTTAATCAGTCATGTTTTACCTTCGATGCATTTATCCTGACTGTTCTCAGTCACCTTCTGTTCTAAAAATGTTTTCCAAGAGGGAGCTGCAAACAGACAGAAGCTCCTGCTGATTGTTTGGTTAACTAAAGCCAAGATCTATGGGGAGAAAAGCAGCCCTGGGAAGGTTTCCCAAGTTGCTGCAGACAAGACATCATGTTTAATCTGAGAGGTCAGCTAAGCCTTGATGCTTTGCACATTTTCAAATTGATCCTAAGCACCTGTAAGTAGATCTGTAAACCTATTCCTTTGAAGTATATTGCCATGAGAAAGAGCTATATTACGGTGACTTTGGGAGCGCCTTTCCTCCCACTGCAGTGCAAAGGATATCCACATGAATACTTAAGTGGGAGGTTGAAATTGGAATTGTATGGTTCACAGCATTTCATGTTAGAGGGACTAAAAGTGTCCTTCTCTCTATACAGTTTTTTTTTAATTTTCTTCTGCTGAGCATCACTTGGCCTTTAGTTAACTGAAAGCTTTTTAGGCTGCTGGAAATAAAATATCAAATTAGGTTCAAATAGCTGCCTTTTTATCCTGGCAGATGCAGCTGGCTTCCTCTCACCTGGAACCTCTTTTAAGTTGACACTAAGGGAAAAAAGCCCTTCCCCCAGAGCTCATATAATAACTTTTTTCACATCTATCTGCTTTTGTCTTCTGTGGGGGATGTCGTCCCTAGGATGTGAGGTCAGGGGTTAAAGCATGAAAATGTACTAAATTTGAGTACAGAAATTGCTGCTCCTCAGCACTCTCGATGCAAGCCTCTGAAAAGGGTGTAGATGGCAGTCAGGTGTTGGTTATGGGAGCATCCTGTGAGTCACCACATACCAGTAAGGCAAAGCCAGCACTGCTACCTGTGGTCTTGGGGAGCAGTGACAGCATATCTAGGCTGCTGACTTTGTTCCCTGTGCAGGAAATACCAAAGAAGCTTTCTCATGTCCTCTTCATATTCCACAAATATCTTTGTGTTCTTGAAGAGAGTTTAACCTCTCTGTTTCCTCTGGGGGAGCCAAAAAAAGCCTACAACCCAGTATCTTTCATTTAAGCCAGGTTCAGAGAATTTGTTCTGAATTTTTCGAACTGTTTTTGTTTCAGTGCTCCTGTTTTTGTTACATATTAGATTTCTCACTGAAGTCCCAGATGTTTTCTCTTGTCCTCTCTATGGTTTTGCAATAAAGAAGTTGATGATGAAGTACGATCCTATCAGACACGTAGCAATCAGCACATAAGCATGGAAGTGCTGGTTTTCCAGTGCAGTTTACTGGCAAAACCATTTCTTTCACTTTAATCAGTATTTTTACTGGCTTTTTCTGCACTGAAGCTTATTGGACTCCACAGTTCTAACAAATGCAGGTTGTTACAAGGGCACACAGAAATGCATTGTTTTACGTGTCCCATAGGAAGAGACATAGAAGGGATTGCTCAGTTGATTGCAGAGATAGGGAAGTGGTGCATGACTATTCAGAGTGGATCTTATGATTTGTCTGGTTAACTCTGATGCTAGCTGAGCCACTAGAGCTGTTCTTGTAATGGACTTGCAATATATTTTTGTCTTAAGACTTGGTTCAGTTTGAACTCTGCACTGATTGAATTACTTGATGAGGACCAGCAAATACAATGATTCCTCTCAGGAATTTGTAGTTGATGGCAGCCCAATCTCTACTGTGTGCGTGTTCTAGAATGCAAATGATTCTCACAGGATTACATAGTGTTTCTCCTGACCTGTTATTTGAATGAGCACATTATAGAATCATACAATCTTTTGAGTTGGAGGGAACCTTTAAAGGTCATCTAGTCCAGCTCTCTCCTCCCATGAACAGGGACACCTATGGCTCTATCAGATGATCAGATCTTCTAGCCTGATCTTGAATGTCTCAGGGACAGAGCATCCACCATGTCTCTAGGCAACCTGTTCCAGTGCCTCTGTATAAAACTTCTTCCTTATATCCAATCTAAATCCCCCTTCTTTTAGTTTGAAACCATTTCCCCTTGTCCTATTACAGCAGACCCTTCTAAAGAGTCTGTGTGGTCCCTTCTTACAGCCCCCCTTTATATACTGAAAGGCCACTCTCAGGTCTCCCTGAAGCCTTCTGCAGGCTGAACAGCCCCAGTTCTCACAGCCTGTCCTTTTAGGAGAGGTGTTCCGTGCCTTGAATAATTTCTGTGGGCCTCTTCTAGACATACTCCAACAGGTCCGTGTCTCTCCTGTACTGAAGATTCCTGCACTGCAAAAGAAATCAAATGCTAAATCATAGAATCATAGAAGGGACCTTTAAGATCATCTAGTTCCAACCCCACTGCTGTAGGCAGGGACCTGTATACCAGGCTGCTCACAGCTCCATCCAGCCTGGCCATGAAAGCCTCCAGGGAGGGGGCATCCACAGCCTTTATGGGCATTCTGTTCCCATGTCTCACCTCCATCCACCTGCTGTCCATGTTTCCTTTGACGCAGCCCAGGATAGGATGTGGTTGGCTTTCAGGGCTACAAGGACACACTGTTGCTGGCTTATGTTCACATTACCATCCACCAGTACACCCCAAGTCCTGTTTGGCATCCCCCAGCTTGAACGGATAGTGAGCCTATCTCCCAAGTGGAGAGGAATAATCTGCCCTCCCTGCTCACCCTGACTGCATGGACTTCTGCAATTTATGTAATGACTGTTTTTTCTTGGCCATCACTCATCTTCTCTATATTATAAATTCTTACATTCATTAAAAATGTGAGAGGAGAAAGGACTTCTATCATGAAAATACTTTGGACCCACTATTATAACTGGAAAGAAAAAAAAACAAGTAAACTGCCATAATCCATTGAATAAAAGATGTAGCCTTCTTTTACAAATCTTGATTCATAGTATGAGTCAACATAAATCACTTAGCAGTGGGCATGTTTGAGACAGATGAAAATGGATGGTGTTTGCAATTCTCCTTTTAAAATAATAAAAAATAATGATGTGTATATTTGGTTGTACTCTGCACCATCCTTCTACGTCATTTTTTCTTTCACAGTGTGGAGACTATATGTCTGCTGTAATCTGAACATTGAAAGTTAGACCTGTAAATCTGAGTTAGTGACTTTATATTCTCCTGTAGTTAATACGGAGAGGTAGGTACCTTCACCTTATTTCAAGATACTTATCGAGGATATGACAGAGCTTTTCCTTCTGTGTTTTTATGTAGATGATAAAGTGTGGACTTGAACATCTCACCCATCTCACAGTGAGCCATCAGGAATTCATGATGCAGATTTTCTAGTTAAAGATCTTTTATTTGTCTTTGTATGACACAGCATGACAGGGGGTTGTAGCTGCATACACTATATGTAAAGGATGGTGGCAGCAGTATCTTGTCTAAGAATGAAAAAGTCAGCAGAAAACATCAAAGTTTAAAATGCAAACCAGTTAATTACCTGCTGGGGCCAGTCTTTAAATGTGATCTCTTTAGCTTAATGTCTTGCACCTTCGCATGAAAGTACATTCTGCACATCAGTGTCCTTACCTTGCTCACTTCAGACTTTCTACTTCTGCATCTCCACCGTTTGTTCAGTGGTAGTATAGTGCCAGCACACTCATAACTCATGCAAAGCCTTGGATCAAAGGTAATCCAGGGAAAGCAGAGACAGAGGCTCAAGTTCTGATGTTTCAGAGTCTTGTTTGCACCTTGTTTTGAACTTGAAAAGCACAATATTTTGTTACTAACAAGAGCATGTGCATAGAAATACTAAAAAGTAAAAGCATACAACTTCCACTTGAGATGTACAGCTTGATCTTTGCGACAACATTTAGAAATCCATAGGATTTATATTATGATGCCAAAATATTCTTTGCAGCAACTAAT
Source organism: Bambusicola thoracicus (assembly GCA_002909625.1). Classification (NCBI taxonomy): domain Eukaryota; kingdom Metazoa; phylum Chordata; class Aves; order Galliformes; family Phasianidae; genus Bambusicola; species Bambusicola thoracicus. The sequence continues at coordinate 78,089 of PPHD01000050.1, forward strand.
CAATTCCTACAAGAGATACATATTAAATGCTCTGTAAGTGCAGCATTGCACTTTGAGTTGAAGCAATAGCAGTACAATTACAGAAACATTCAGGAGGTGTTAGATGACCTGTTAAGCATATAGATAATTGAAAAACATAGAGTAATTAAGCAGAGTAGGGGGATTTCTGAAATAATGAATGAATACCAAAATAATCAATATGAAATAAGGTCAAATCATGTGATGTGTCACTTTATTCTGACAAAGATCTTAGCAACTTATTATGACTGTGAAAGTAGTTAATGACAGTTTAAATCATAGAATCTTGCAAACTCCAACTCTCATTAAAGGAGAAAATGTTGATTTTGGAAAATGCAGAAGGAAGCGAAGAATCCTGGGGCAGTTAAACATAAAATCACAACAGGACAACTTGTCATTCAAGTCCATCTCAAATGCTTGGTATTTCTGTCCCAACAGTATTAAACAGGATGCTTATATTTTAGATGGCTGAGGTTATGTCCTAGAAACCCACTTTCAGTGCCTCTTCCACATTTCTGTCTTTCTAGGCTAGATATAGGAATTATAATTAAATTATTATTTTATAATTCTTATTTTTATTTATAATTATTCAGAACTACTGATATGTTATCTGTATGTTCTTTAACTCACTGTGACTTCAAAAATATTTACTGCTTGTTCTCCAATAAATACAAATAAATCACATTGCAGAAGGATGAACAGACATGATTCTTATTTTTATTCCATTTCTACAGTAATTTTCTCCTTTTGTTAGACAGTTTTCTTGGTAAACTTGAAAATGCATTATTGAAAGCCACGAAAAATTAGCAATAGTGCTGAGACCAGAGTCATGTCCCAGAAAATATTCAACTTACAGGTATTTTAAAAATAGCTCTACTGATTTTCTGGGATAAATAATTTACATGCCCATGAAATGTATTCATAAAGTTTGCTGCACTACTTTGTCTTCATATAAAGCCAAGATTTGAAAATATGTTTTTTCCTGTCAAGAACTTTGTCCCACTTATCTACTTCAAAGATAATTGTATTTTGAGGAGACTAGAGAAGATATAAGATGGGATTTTGACTTCTTTCTCCAAATTTTGATTAGCTTCTTCTTTTGTTCCTGGTCTGTGCGTTGATTTCCTGTGATACATCACAATTGCAAATCTCTGAACAGATACCTTGGACAGTGTTCAGTGAGCCAGCTCATGTACAAAAAGGAGGTCGGTTATGTTACGGTGTTTTGAACTGATTTGTCTTCTCTGCAGGACTAATTAACCCAGGCAAAGTGTCAGGTTAAATGGTTCTGCTTCCCAGCATAGCTTGTGAAAAGATAACCTCATATCTCTGCTTGGTGCCAAATTTGCAATGAGAAGTGATCTGGGTACCAGCTACCAGCAAAGTCCTGCTGAGGACTTGCAGCAGCCCAGAGTGTCCGGCTTGCAGAACTGTGCTAAGAAGCTGGGCTACGACACAATTATATTTGACCAAAAGCCTGGGATCTGTGTGCTGGATAATGTTACGTTCTCTGTTCAGATAGATGCTTTAAAACACCTGATGATTTTCATACCAGTTTTATATGAAGTAACCTGTGAAGTATTCATACGAATGTTTCTGCCGATTAAAAATTGTGCAAATGTGATGCCTTTATGGTTAGCGAAGGAAATGAAGTGTTTGAAGTGCTGGTGTAACAAAATGTCTGTATAAGGGCAAGACACAACAGTTTGCCATTGTAGTGCAGATTTCTGTTGTTAGTAGCAGTTATGTATCTGCCTTAAAAAGAGAATAGTTCTTTGTAAATATATTTCTTGCCATGCAGTACTGCGTATTTTGCAACAAATTATACTTCAGCACTTCAGATGTTCTTCCATTCAGGAATAGAAACAACAGCAACAACAACAAACAAAGCATTCAAATTGCAGAAGACAATTCTGATCCTTACTCGCTGAAAGAAGGGAGAACTCAAACCCTCTATAACACGATATACAGCATACATTTTCCAGTTGTTCTCTTTGGCATCTCTAGGAAAGAAAGCAATAAAATGGTTCCCAGTGGTTAGCAAAATCATGAGAAACCCATAATGGATGATAAAGAGAATATTATCTTTTGCGTTTCTAAACATAGACTGCTTGACATACATGTATAGTAGCATTTTTTTTTAAAAGGGATGCTTGCTGTTGATGGCATAAATGTACTTCCATGTGAAGCCTATGAACGGTATGTGTAACAGCCCCTTTACCTATCCTTCAGAGTTTCAGCCATTTCAATTTTAAATGACCCAAACCATTCAGCTCTCACCATATCCAGCAGGAGGCTGTTTCACAATTTAATAGCTCTCACCTTTAGAAATTATTTTTTTCCTGAACTTATATAAATGCATCTTATCTGAATTCTACTCCAGTAGAGCGCAGAAATCTCTATGGACTTTCTGAGAGAATTCCTCTTCTTAGTTATTTATATCCTTGAAACTAATAGCAAGGATTCTCCTTTCCCAAACCTACTTTGTTACCTTTATTTGCTACTTGAGATTGGGACTTTTGCTTCATCCCCCTGTGGCTCATTCGTTCATGAAGACATTCAGCAGCCAGGAAGACTATGGGGTAGAGGCAAGGTCTGAAGGGAACTAGTGTTAACTAAGCAAGGAAGACCATCATGGAAAAAATTCCCATTTGGTTTACAGGAAGAGGTCCATATAGTTTCCTCTAATTTGCATCCTAAAGATTTCCCAACTGTTTATTTTATAGAGTTTTTTTTTTTTTTTTTTTTTTTCCTTTGGGAAAAAAAAATGATTTTTCTTGTCTCAAGTTTTCTGGCTGTCTTTTGTGAGCAGTTCCTTATGCATCAGTTCTTGAAGTGCTTAATCCTGACTGCCTGCAAAACATGCTGTGGGAGCCACAAGAATGTCAGGAGTCGCTTGCTAGTAACTTTAATGATGCATTCCTTCCTCAGTAATACTTTAATGACATCTTGGTATACTTCAATTAAAAAAGATCAAAGGAGTAACAATCTTTCAGTTAGTTGATGTCCTTGGAAGAAAAAGTTGGTAGCTGTAATAAATAAATAAGCAGATAGAAAAGGTTTTCTGAAATGAGAATCAGCCATCTGATACTGACCCTGCATGTGCTAGTACAAGGTCTGTCTACAAAAAAGGAGTTACCAAGTCTAAAGCCTTTCAGATTAAGGAAAGACTTAAAGACTTGAGATCAAAAACTCTGGAGCTTTGGTTCCTAAAGGCCTAAAGTTTTTTAGATGTGTTGAATACTTGTTTGAAGACTTTGAAATGCTGTGAGATGAGATAATGTTGTAAGACCACAAAGCTCTGAGGCCTCAGACATTGTTGCCTTTGCGTTTGGGGGTCACTTGCCTGAATTTAAATTTAGAGTATGCTACACTTAAAAATTGGTAAGATCCTCCCAGGAAATATCTTCAAATTTGGACTGATAAAACCTATGATGCCTAAAATACTGTGGGATATAAATTCATTAAACCTCTTCAGAAAGGCATAATAGAAACATCCTGTGAAGTATCCTGTGAAGTACTGAAGCTTAGGGTGTGATTCGGGGTTCACCCAGCCTCATCAGGACAGTGCAGATTTTCCAAAATACAGACATCAGTCATGACAGCTTTGCTTTTCACTGATTTGATTCTGTTCTGCCTCACATCTAATTTATAGCTGTGAAGCTGGTCTGATTTAGAAACAAATACCTTGCAGAAATTGTGAATGATGGCATATGGTGCCAAGGTATAGACTGTTGCAATTTATGAGCTAGAACACTGAACCAAAGCAGGATTGCAGACAGAGTTTAGAGCTATGGTCACAAGAAGGACATTAAGGCACAAGAAGTCTATCCTGGGCCAATACCCTTGTGCAAAGTAAGTGAGTTGTACAGCAAACCTGCTGCAACACCCTTACGGTTCTTCCTAGGCACAGGATTCTTGGAATGAAATGCTAACTCATTTACTTCAAAAGTAAAAGTCAAAATCTTCATAGAATGAGTTAAATCAATTTTCTGTCCTTGTATTAAGGTGTATGATTATAATAAATACATGCTAACTATCAACCATGAAATCAGGTCTCCCAGAATTTTACATGCAGACACAGTTTTTAAGTATGAATTTCCACAACAGTAAGAGTGACTGAGTCAAGGATCTCAAAGGAATTTTAACACGGAAAAGTCACTGGGACAAGATGGGATGCACATAGTGCTGAGAAAGATAGCTGAGGTCACAGAAAGGCCACTCTATCATCTTCAAAAGTAGGGAAGATGAGGGAGTGAGGGTGGAAAAAAGCAAATGTTGCACTCATCTTTAAAAAGGACAAGAATGATCTAGGCAGCAATGGGATGTTCGTCCTCATTTTGACCCAAAGAATATTATCAACTGTGTTCTCTTTGTACATGAAGGACAAGATGATTACTAGGACTAACTAGCATGGATTAATCATGGACTAATCATGCCAGACCAACCTTATTGCCTTCTACAATGAAATGACAGTCTTTGTGGATGAATGTAGAACAGTGGTTTTTAGTTACTTTGACCTAAACAAGGCTTTTGACGTGATCTCCTTTAGCATTTGTGAATTTAAGTTCAGGCATTCAGTATGTGGGTAAACCTGAATTGCAGGAATCAAAGGTAACTAATTAGTGGTTTATAATCTCCCCGCTGGCCTGTTATGATTGGAGTAATACTGCAACTGGCAGTATTTATTTGAAGCAGAAAATGTGACAGCCAGGAGGTAGTCCTGGAAGTTATGACCAAGGTGTATCTCAGTGTCAGTTTGTTGCTTGGCTGTCTAGATGCTCAATGGTATTGAGATGACAAATTGACTTCCTTTAAGTAATAAATAAGAAATGGAGACAAGAGACTTACATTTAGTTACATTCACTTCACAGCATGCAAGGAAAGAAGTACCTGGTTCTTAAATCCATAGCTGTGCCCTGGATTCTCTTTTCATACAGAAAACTTTGAGCCTGTCCTATGAGGATTTCTTAGGGGGCATATGGGGATGAGGACAATGAGAAAGGCACGTATCAGGGAAAGGAAGAAAGTATGCAGTGGATTGAGGACTTGGGGTTGTGTTGCAATGTAGACAGGAACCTCAGAGGCTCTGAAGCATAGGAAAACCCTTGGACCACTGTAGATTTTTCTTGTATTTCAAGGCTCCTCAAGAATTTTAGAAGGAAAAGACACAAAACCATTATTGCATCCATTTTATTTTATTTTATTTTATTTTATTTTATTTTATTTTATTTTATTTTATTTTTTGACAGTGTACTAAAACACACTTCAGGTGGAATCTTTTAAATATCTGTGAATTTCCTCTCAGAAACCCACATTTTTTTTCTCCTACCATTCAACTCTATCACAATGACCCACAGTGCACAGGGTTTTCTTATACCCTTATTATATTTCCTTGCTCAACAGACCACAATTTGGAATTTCTTATAATAGCTCTTGCTTTAGATGGTGAGTAGTCCACAGCATTCACTCAAAAATGATCACTACTTACAGGAAATACATTTCTGAGTCCAGTGTTGCTACTATCCAAGGAGTCATGGATGTAAGTTACATTCCCTGTCCTTATCATGTCTTCCACTAATGCCAAAAAATTAAATACAGTTAAGTTTTGATCCTACTGAGGTCCACTGCAATATTTCTACTCTACATATTTTTACATCAGTGTTTCAAAGGGTTTAAGCTACTGGGAATGCTGCTAGCAGTTTTGAGATGACACCTGAGACCAGCACCTCACCTTGGCATTTGTTCACACTGCGGTGGTGACATGGCAGAGCTGCCAAACCCCCAGGATAAACCTAGCTTGGCTGTGTTTGCATTACACTCCAGTTTTCTCACTGTCTCTGAAAGGAATATAAATATTGCATATGTAATAGAGTTTTGCTTTTGAAAAATAATATTAATAGTTATCTGTAAAGAAGATAAATAGAAAGAAAATGGGCACAAAGAAAAGAAGAAGAATGAATAGAAAGCTCTTTCCCCTGCTACAGGAGACTTACTTCTGTCTTGTGCTTAGGCAGGGGAAGCTGAGAACCCGTAATTGTGCTTGCTGACAGCCTGTCACAAGAAACAAGCATTTGATTGTGATCATCCTTGACAAAGATATAGGGCACAAGTACACATGGATACCTAATTTATGGATTTTATCTTGTTTTATAAACTGTCTGTAGGGTTAAATTGCTGAATAGGAAATGCAAAGCAAGCAGGAGAGAAGGTATTTGAAAACCAGAACTCAGGGAAGACTAATAATGATGATAGACTGGGGAGATCAGAGAGCTAAAAGACTACTTCTGATAAATAAACAAGTAAGCCCCTGACCTCTCTGAAATTCAGCATGCTGGTTGTCAATCTAAGAAATAATGTTGCTGTATCAGTTCATTTTTAAATGGGCCTGAAGTACCAAGTACAACGAATTGTTAGATGTATTCGTAATAAAGAATCTTTCAGTTGATCTGTGATTTTATTATTTGCATTGATTGCTGATGTTTCATTCAAAGGTACCTTCTCCTTTTCCTAGAAGAATTTTATTTATTTTTCATCAGAAAGAAAGTCAGTTAGCTAGGGGTAAATATGAGGTATTTAGTCCAGATGATTTACTTAACTCTAAAATTTTTCTTTACTTTTTTCATATATTTCTTTCATATTGAACCCCCTCCCAACGGTTATGTTCTGTTACAAACTACCAATTAAACAATTGGTATTTAGATATTTTTTCAGCGCTGAACCATGGGATGTAATGTCGTGTCACTAAGTCTGGCTTCAGGACAATGTTGAATTTCCAGTGCTGGTGGTAGGCTACTGCATGATTTGAGCAAATCACTTCTGTCTTCCTTTTTCACAGCTTTCCTATCTTATACAGAAGGCAAAGGCTTTTACTAACATGGGTAATATTGTATAAAGGGTATGTGTTTATGTTATGCGATTCGCAAGACAGAAGCAGCTCTGTTTACTTTTATGTCCAACTGTAATTGATGCACAGCAGTTAAATTTCAAATGAATGGAACTGAGCCCCTATGAAAATGTGACCCTGTAAAATCGAAAGGGTAATTTCCCCATTTGACAGTGCCCCTATGGAGCATGGCAGTGAATTCAGTGAGGAGCAAAGCCATTACGGCCTCACACCAAGATTTGTTCCTGAATCAAATTCTGAAAGAAAAAAAAAAAGCACAGAAAACTGTTAATCCAAGTAGATCTATAAAAGCAAATCTGTTTGGAGATAATTTACCAACATGTAAAATAATCTGGTGTAATAAATTCATATTATGTTTAAATGGTATTACTATAACCACAAGTTATTCAGTTGCCTTTGCTCTCATCAGGCAGGTAACCAACACTGCCTGGTTAGGAAGTGCTCAAATAAAATAGCAAAACAAAAAATGCACGCTCAGTAGGGAAAATATCCTTTATATAGCATTGAATTCCTAATAAAGTGGGATTAATTGGGTTGAACAGAGAGGCACACAGGATGGAGTCAGCTGCAGGACTCAGGTAGATATGCTCAGATAGTTTTAGCTGCAAGACATAAAGTGTTGTGTATGGCTGCTACTGATTTATTCTACCAAGAGCTATCATTTCCGTGGTGGATCAACAGGCTGGGGCATATGTCCCGCTGTCCCCTGTCACTGCCAGGCCCAGGGAGGGCAGAACATGCCAAGATGTGGCAGTTCACCTTGGCAGGTTGAGCACTAATGCATATTCTGCTCTACAGTAATAATTTCCATGGAAAGTATGCTAGATGCAACTATTGCTAGTAACTCCTTAGGCTCCCTCAGGTATACACTACAGACTTTGCCATGGAGCTTACCTATGTACGTATCAGATGCAAATTATACGAACAATGGCAGGAATTATGCTCATAAGACAAAGGTATTTTAAAATACGTTTGAAGCAAAGGTAGCAACTGAAGCAAAAAATAGTTTTCTACCTGTTTTATTCTCACTTCTCATAAAACCGCTTTCTCCTCTTTTTCAGAATACCTGTTGAACGTATGTGCAATGTTTCCTCTTGTACTGATGCATTTTCAGTTCATGCAAAGAGAATTATTGTTTTGATATCATGGAAAAAACATCTTTTGTGGTAAATAAATTATTAATTTGGAAAACTTATTCCAGGTCTAGTCTGCATTAAGAAAGCTTACTGATCCAACAAACATCAGCTTCTGTCAGCAGATCAGCAACCCTCATTGTTTAGATCAGTTATGGAGGATGTTTTATTGCTAACAGTGAGGAAGGTGTTCACGGAGGATGTTTTGAAACTATTGTCAGATGTGTCTAACCCAGCTTCATTTCCCCAGCCTTCATGGTTTTTACATTTTAGATTTGTTGTCTCTTGGTCGGTTTTCTTTTAATGAGATGTAACATTTGGAGTAAGAAATCCAAATACCTCATATCACATAGAAAGTAGAATCATAGAATCATTAAGGTTGGAAGAGATGACAAAGATCACCTAGTCCAACCATCATTCCATTCCCACCATGCCCACTAAGCCATGTCCCTCACTGCCACCTTTACATAGCTCTTGAACTACTCTGTGGACAATATTTATGGTTATCCTTTTCACTGTCTTCTCAAATGCTATTATCTAGCACTTAAATTTAAAATGGAATCAGCATCTTGGATATGACAGGGAAGTCTTGATTTTATTACAAATGAATTAATGAACATGATTCTTTTGAAAGTAAGTATTAATTAATAATTAAAATGGTGAATAAAATGAAAAGCTACAAGAAATGTGAAAAAGACCCAATGAAAGTGAAACTCAAATTCAATAATCAATTTAATTGCTTTGTAGCTTTTCTAATGCTGAAAATGTAGTATAGAATATTACCAGTAGCAAAGAAATAGATTAAATATTCTAACCGTAACGATGTTAAAAAGGATCCTCAGCCTACTCTACAGAAGATGTTTCAAAGTCATTTCTTTCTCATAGTCTATTGAGGATTATAAATGCATGTAACATCTGTAGTTTAACGTCCATAGTGCAGAAGCCCACTGTGCCATGTATCTGTCTGAATTACTATCTTGTTTGCTGATAACAAGCATAATGATATGTATAACTTGTGTGTCCTTCTCGGAGATTACATTTTACTTAAAGCAGGATTTAAACTCATAAGGGTCAGTTCAAACTTTCATTGTATCTGCTAAATATTCAAGGTAAAGGGAGCTTTCAAAATCTGAAATCAATACATGCATTTGGTGGCATCAGATGGTTGGTCCTCCTTTGATGCTGCTCTGCTCTTCTATCCCAAGTGCTTCATGTTCCACACCAAAGGCAGCACTTCACTTTGAACAGCTGGAGTTCAAACTGTGTATAAAAAACATATTTAGATACTCTGAGTGCTTTTCCCTTCAGATGTATTAGTCTGTATAAAAATGCTACTTTCCTTTAACTCTACAGGTGCTGAAATAATAATTTTAAAATGTGATCCAGTCAATAATAAAATTGCACAGGTGAAAATACAGTTTAAAAGAATGATGCAGGTGCAGTATTATCATTGATATGATAAAGGAATTTTAATTCCTTCTAATGAATTTTCAACAGTGCTTGCAGTTTCATTTGGAAAAGTTTATGTTATTAAAGAATTCTAACCATAACTACTGATACAATTTCCATGAAGTATGACAGTCCTATATTTAAAGCTTAATTTTATATCATTATTAAGTATTAATATCTTAGGATTTAATTTAAAGATTGTAATTGAATGCAAACTTCTAATGCACTATTAATGTCCGTTATTTAATATTATTTACAATATCAAATGTCTTGTTGATATTTTTAAGTAAGAAAATAGATGGGCTGATCATTATACAGTGTGAAATTAGGATAATGAAAGAAAGGCATCTTCTCATTGTTATCTGTTTCTGCTCCATCCTTTATTGCATTTTGTTTCACAAGTTATTGAAGATCTAATGAATATTCAAATGTATGCAAATCCCACTCCAGCACCACACATAGTTCACACAGAACACATACACTTTACATATAATTATGTCCTACATATACCTCCATTTCACAAGAACTTGGTGCTCGATGAGGTTTTGTGGGAACTAAATTCCCCACTTGACCAAGGAATTGTCCTGGTACAAAATTACAGAACACCAAATGAAACTGGCTATCATAAACCGGAGATTCAGCAACCTGTTAATTTGCTGTTAATCTTGCATTCATATTTCATCCATCCTAAAAGTGAAAAACAACTGTCCTTCCTCTTTCATAGCTTCACTTGCAAGACAGCAGAAAGTTCAAATTTTCACTCAGCCTTTGGTGAAACTAATTGCTCAAAATTGCTCATTTTTTTCTTATATGTGACAGAGACAGATGCTCCTTACCTGAAGGAGCATCAAACCTTCCTACTGTGTGACAATGTAATATAGAGATCTGTGCTCTTCCATTGCGGCCTCCATTTGTATAAATTCTCAGAACATCCAAATCCTTTCAGGATAACCCTGCCGGCACTTGTTCTTTCTCATCATGTGTCAGCTTTGTTTGTTCAGGAATTTTTTTGGGGGGGGAGGAAGCTTTTTGTAGGCATTATCAGGAATTAATTAAAATTGATCCCTATGATACACATAATGCTGCTTTTTCCAAATTGAAATGTAATAACTGTAGCATTCCATTATTTTGAAAACAGACTGCTGTGTGCTGAATGGAACAATTCATCAAAGTATTTAATGCAGCCTAATTACAGCACACAAAAAAGGGCAATTTAATGGTTTAGAAAAAAAAAATAAGATGCTGTAATCTGCTCCTCATATAAACTATCCTCGGTGTTTTAAAATTAATGAAATATGTCACAGTTATCATTTAACTCTTGTATTGCTTTGTTAGGTTAAGTCAGTCACCGTTGTACGTCACTTTTCTTTGTTAGATCACCTTATTTCTGTATCTCACAAATCAGTTCCTCAAATCTTTGGCTGTTACTTTGCTTCCAGCCCTGAACTGCTTCTGGCAAATTGTGGCTGCACGTGGAATGGATAGAGAAACTTTATCTACATGTGAATGTTTATCTGAGTGCGGATGAAGTGTGTCTGTAAGTGGCTCTTTCTCTCTACCAGCCACAGAGAGAAGTAGACAAGAATTGTTTACAAAATGCCTAATTTCTAGATATTTAACAGTGCATTGAGAATCCATCTTTGGAATTCAGAATGCAAAATATAGCCAAACCTAACTGAAAGACCTGGGAAATTTTTCCAAAACCCTCAGCTGTCTTTGTTTCTCTGGGTCTGTCTCTGTTCCCCTTCTACCTTCGTGTTTATCTGCCTCATGTATGCTTTTGCAGCAGTAAAACTAAGTGGTTTCCTTTAATCACATCCCATTTATGCAGTGAGATTATGCTGTTTCAGGAAGAAAATATGCTGTTTCTTCATACCTGAGCAACACTGAGTATTATTCTTTCTCTTCTCTTTATTCTTCGCTATCTTTGCCTGTTTCTAATATTGTTTTCTCTAAAAAACTTGGCTAGAAACTTTGCTTCCATTTTTCCATCATGCACGTAATGTTCCATTTTCTTATCTTCCCCATCTCTCTGGTTTTGCTTTGCACTGCTGCGAGCACTGTGCAGCTTTGTGTGCCACAAAACCTAAGTGATAAACTCCAAACATTAGTTTGAATTTCTTTAAATTTCTGTTTCTCTTCTTCACTCCACTCCAGTGTTCTTGGGCCATGATTCATCAGCTGAAAATGTCTGTAGTGCTTTGCTGTGTAAGAATAGACTGAAACAGAAATAAAAATGCATTGTTGAATCAGGAACTGAGTGATGATGACACTCTTGAGAATCACAACCTTTCCTCATAAAAACATGCAGAGCCCATTTGAAGCAAGGGTTTATCAGTACTTGAAAAAAAAAAAAAAAAACCAGTAGAATTATACATTCTCATGTAAAGAATCACTGCTTTAAAAGATAGTAGGTTTACATTTATATTCATAGGCAAAAAATTGGAAGGGAGCCTTTGGAGACCATTAGCCCAATGTGTGGTGCTGAATCTGAAGTTAGGTTTCTAAGGGCCTTGCTCCACCTGAATTTTGGAAATCTCATAAAATAAAGATTCTACAGTCTCTCAGAACAGCCTGTTCCCATGTTAACCACCTTTGCTTCAGTGAGTAGTTCCTTCCTTATGTCCAACCAGAATTTCCTATATCTGACTTGTGTTGTGCCCTTTGCCTCCTGTTTTCTTGGTATGAATCTCTGCAGAAGTCTGGCTCCGTATTTTTTATAGCTGTGCCTGGGTATCAGATGGCAGTAATTAAGTCACCATTTATCCTCCTCTTCTCCAAATCCAGCAGAACAAACCTCAGGCTCCCCTCATACTCACACTGAAGCCGCTTCTCTTCTCTCTCCAATTTCCTGATGCCTATATCATCCTGAGAGCACAGAACTGGACACAAAGAACCCAAAAATTGTTACGAGTCTGTCACAGAGTGAAAAAAATAACCGAAACAGTAGGTGCAAAACAGTGTATTTGGCTAAATAAAGTGGAATGGTAGTAAAGTTATGCAAAGATGAAGAGGAACAGAATAGAGCTGCCCTCCATTCCCACAGTGCGCAGCAAAGCAACAGAAGGGCATCAGGGAAATTCAAATTATGAAACGTTCTTGATGAAATATTAATAAAACCATACTATGGTCTTAATTGCTATAATTTAACACCCTGTATGGTATAAATATTTTAGAAACATGGTAAAATGGAACATTAAGAAAGGGTCAAGGGATAATAATATACATTCATCTCGATTGGCGGAGATGTATACCTCATACTTAATTTATGTTTATACTGCTGTTCCATATTCATTTTTGAAGAGCAGTAGGTGGAATAAGCTATATGTATATATCTTATGTTGAGACATGCATGTTAGCTGTATAAGTTTAGATTACTGTAGGACCCTGGTGTATGATATATATAAAAGAAATTTAAATTGCTTTCTCAAGAGCATCCTTTCCTTTAGAAATCAGTCACGGATTCGGCAGTCTACAAACGAAGAGGGGTCAGGAAATACGCAAAGCATTTCCTCACAGAATTCTTTCCTGAGGAAGTCATTATCTGCACTCCCCTTGTGATATCTGCTTCTCTTCTCCAGGAGCAACTGCTACTTTTATGGATGGTTCCCAGCAGGGGAAGTTTTGGGAACCTGGTTGCAATGCCAGGTGTGCCAACAGACTATCCTGATGGGAGGAAGTCTGCCTGCCTAAATGGGACAAGCATCTCACCTAGCTTTCAGCTCTCCTATAGATTTTCACCCTATAAAGAAGCTATCATGCTAATTTTTGCAGAAAACAGCCTACAGAAATTGCTTGAAATTGCTGACACACTAATAGTGACCTATGCTCGGGTATGCATAAAGCAGATAGGCATTTCATTTACATTTATAGTAAATTGTATCCAATAATGATTTCTATGCGTTAAATTGCATAATCCATACAAGTCTGACAGTCTCATAAAGGCTGTGGGCCAATGTCCTCTTTTGAATGCATCAGTGCCAATGAAAGCGGTTATCGTACCCTTGACAGAGGTTATATCTGCTTTGGATCTGGTGTCTGTAAACCACGTCAGTCAATGTTTGCCAGGAAAGCTCAGGTGGTATGAATGGAAGACTTACTGCCAGTGGTGCACATTTTGCCAAAAGGATGAGGTGTTACACACAAGAGTGCACTGCTGGCATTTTAAGGGTACCAGCAGGGCTAACACCTGAGAAAGAGCCCACAACTTCCCACCCCACATCAGTTAATCTGCTTCAGTTCCAATATTTCTGCAGTTTCTTAATGATTTATTTTCAGAAAGCAGCATGACAAAAATGCTTTTCTTTCTGAATGTAGTATTCCCCCCAAAAGTAAACAGAGCTCTGAAATACAGAATGGCATTTTGTCCAACGAGAGGTCTCCAGTCTGATCTATAACTCACTAGGACTGAACCAGACCCACAGAGAGCAGGGCAGACCAGGTATCCTTTTTACACTTTGGAGAGAAGTCTGTAAAAATGTTTTCACAGCACTGTTAAAGGAGAGACGATGCCAGCAGAAACTCATGCCAATAAGCACTGGGTTAAGCCTACCGCAAAACAGAGACCTCTCCATCACTCCAATTACGGAAAAGGAAAGCTTTGCCTTTGCTTCCAGCAGTTCTGGGAAAGCTGATCAGAATGCCTTTTTCTGCCATTTCTCCTTATTTTAACCCCTGCCAATAAATCTCTTCTGCTCCTGAAAACAGCGAAGCGGGAAAAGTGCTGCAGCTTTTAAAGGATTTATAAGGCTTAGCTAATCACATCATTTCCCGTGCCAGAAAATAAGAGGAAGAGCACTGTGTGAATGGGTGTTGCTTTGCTATTCTGCCATCAGTTGGCTAATATTAATTCTGTGCTATCTTTACTTCTATCTGTAGCTATTCACTGTCACCAGTTGTTTGGTAGCTATGAGGTCCTTTGCACAGGAACCACCTGTTTGTTCTGTGCTTGCACAATACCATACTGACAAGGGTGCTGGCTATGAGAAGAATTTGCATATGATTCAATGATTTATAATAATATATATTTTGAGTATAGCTCCAGCAGTCCTTTCTGTCTTTCCAGTGGGAGAAGTAAAGCATTTAGAAGGACTCATTTGGGTTTCAGTGTGTTGAGTTTGTACTTCTGGTAGCTATTGGATAAGTGCCAAAGTCTTCTGAGACTGGCAATAGGAACTGTAACCTTTCCCATACAGCTTGTCCCCACAGTCTGCAAGGTAACCATTCTTCATGTATGTAGGTCTTCTCTTTTAAAATCCTTTTTCTCATCATTCTCATCAAATATGCACACCTGTCCTCACACATGCGTATGGAAATTCTATAAATGCACTTAGGACTCAGTCATTCCTGTAGAAGAACAGTTATCATCCTTATTTTGCATTTCCACATTCCAGGCAAAACATGATTTTATCTTTTTTTCATGATGTGGTCAAAGTTGGTATTCTTTTAGAAACAGCCTGTGTTTATGAATTACACGCAGGTTTCGCTGAATCTTCTACATTTTGCCGAATTTCTTTTTTAAATAGATTCTTTTAAGGTTACTGATTTCCAAATTTTCATTGTGAAAAATCATTATGAGAAACAATACGGAAGTTGACATCATCCCTATCCATTTCCACCTCAAAGCTTTATTGTGGCTCCTGTTATTAGTGGTTTCCTTGGTAATAAATATTTTCATTTTATTCTGAGGGCACGGCAAATAGATTTTGTTAGTGAATGACCTTGTGCATTAGCTGTGTTATTCATGATTTAGTGAACCAGTCAGTTGAAATATTGCTAATGTTTTCCCAACTCAGTCTTGTTACATTTGTGCCATGAGGATGACATTAAGTGTAGTTGCAGATGAATAACAAATAGCATGGCTTGTAGTTGTGTTTTGGATCATTAAAGAAATGAACCTAAAGGGTACTGTTTTATTAACTGTGGAAGTTGAGGAAATGACTGGGAAAAAAAAATGACAGTTCTTGAATGTGTATTTATTAAAAATAGTGACAGTTTGGCATGCTGTGAATTAGTGGTAATGCCTCTTAAATTTTTCATATACCAGTGCAAACATGCTACAACATCTGTCTAAAAATTTCAACAGATTTTAAATAAGAGTAAGAATAATTCATGCATTTCAGGCTGTTTCCATGAGAAGTCTCTAAGTAATGTAAACAGGAGAAAGCTAAAAAAAAAAAAATACAGCTTAACAATGATGAGACTTAATAGTTAGCAGCCAACCTGTGTAGTTCTAAGTATTACATGTTGTAATATCAAAAAAGGTCAGTGTACTTTCCAGGGGAGCCTTCAGGAAGAGCGGATCCCTACTCTAAGAGAGCAGTGACTGTTCTCCGTTTTCTTTTCCTGAATCTTTTTAGTTGTTTCCTATTGAAACATATTGGAAATGATAAAAATGTAGTTGGTCAGCTGCTGGAAGGGCAGTCTAGTCCTTTCCTTCACCTTAGTGAGGATATCGTCCCTTGTCTTATCACTATCCACCCTTGTAAAGTAATTCTTCCTCAGTTGAAGTCCAGATAACTATTCCCTTATTTTCTGTGAAACTACAAACATCATCAGTACCAGCTTCTGAAACACGTCTATATTTTTTTTCTCCTCAACCTCAGTTAGTATTTTTAGAAAAGAGAGAACACGAGAGAGGATTATTTTAGGTACTACTCTTCCTGGGCAGGAAATAACTGAATGTATTTGTTTCTATTAGATGGAGATGACCATAGAAGCTTCTAATTTTTCCCACTTCTTCTAAAATGCTGAGGACAATCTTACGTAACTGTTTGTATTTGTAAAGAGGACAGAGAAATCTTATATGGAGGTGCTGGAGCAGGTCCAAAGAAAGGCAGCAAGGCTTGTGAAGGGCTTGGAGAATATGCCCTACCAGGAGAGACTGAAGAAACTGGGGCTGTTTAGTCTGGGGAAAAGGAGGCTGAGGGGAGACATTATTGCTCTCTTCCAATATCTGAAAGGTGCTTACAGAGAGAGCGGGGTTGGTCTCTTCTCACTCGTGACAGGACGAGGGGAAATGGCTTGAAGTTGCACCAGGGGAAGTTTAGGTTGGATATCAGGAAAAACTTCTTTACAGAAAGGGTTATTAAGCACTGGAATAGGCTCCCCAGGGTGGTGGTTGAGATACCATCCCTGGATGTGTTTAAAAACCCTTTGTATGTGGTGCTCCGGGCCATGATTTAGCAGAGGGTTGTTAGGGTAGTATGGTTAGGTTGTGGTTGGACTCGATGATCTTTAAGGTCTTCTCCAACCTGAGTGATTCTATGATTCTATGATATGAAAACAATAAAACAGAGAAGGGAGATGCAGTGGATATCCTGAGGGACTGAAATGAGAAATATGGAAAGAGAGAATATACAAATAAAAGCAAAAAGCAGATATGGAACTCCAGAATATGTTGCTAACCTTGAAAAGCTGACTGCAATTATCTGTTTTTCATATTTTTTGTAGTACTTTATCAAAAGAAAATGAAAACAATCTGTTAAAATCTTAAGCATAAATAAAAGAAAGAAGAAAAACTGTTCTACAATTCTATTCCATGATCCTGTTTGTTTAAAAGGAAAGAGAAGAAACTTTGGTTTTAAGCTCCTTTTGTGAAGTATTTCCACACTGTTGTGAAGGTGAGGAGGCAAAGCCTTCCCCGCACCAAGTATGGGTGAGAGAAACCCAGATGGTCCTTCTTATCCTCCGTCCCCTGGGTCCATGAATCTTGCCTTCTAATTTGTAAATGTTAAGATTGAACATAACGATGGTGAAGTTCAATGTTAAGCTGACTGGGACTCCAAAAAATACAGTTAAAAAGTTAGTCTAGAAATTAGCAATCAGTCCAGAAAGGAGTTTGCTGAGAAAAATTGTCTGTTCATGCTGCAGTGGTCTACTTGAATGTATTCTACTCAGGCTTCTGCTCAGCTTGCTGCAGGTTGTTTTGTCTCAATTACATTTATGGGGCTGCAACTTGTCAAAGAATTTTTATCTGAAGAAAAGTTGATGTGAAGAGTGGAGTAACACTTCTTTTTGTCCATTTCTGCTAACATTGGCTGAATTGGTGCATCTTTAGCTATAAATATTAGATGAATGTTTTAAGTATGCAAGCAAATTATTACACATATATGTGCCATATAGAGCATAAAGAAATGTGCAGGATTGAATTACTACATTGGCAGTAGTTTGCATTATTAAAAAGTTAATAAGTCATTGAAGTATATTCTCAATTGTAAAACATACACAACTAAAGCGTGGCTATTTTTCATTATCAGTACTCAGTTCTCTACAGGGGATGGACGTGGACTTCCTTAAATGATTTAAGAAAATAGTTTTGAAAATGCGTTTCTGAAGCTCTGCAAGAAATTATTAAGAACAAATAAATGGTTTTCATTCCTACAGTTATAATTCATATAAAGTAGTGTTGTTCATACTTCCGGGATAGAACCATCAAATTGACACTGCACCTAAAAAATTCCTCTGTAGCTGTGATGTTGTCTGTAGGAGTGTTTTACTGCTGAAGTATTTTGGAGCTTATATATATATATTTCTTTGCCCATGGAAAAATATCTCATATGACCATATATATTCATCATATATGATTATATATGATGAGGAAATTATGCCTATCTCAAGATGGGATAATTCAATCTCTGGCAATACATGTTTGCTTCTCTTGTCTAACAAGTGAGCCTCAACTGATGTTTTAATTGAGACAGGCAATGTTCACAGGGAGGGATTCTACTATTAACATAAATCCTCTAGAGAAATGCAAAAATGTTATCTAATACATTCCACAGTCCTTTACTACAATTTAAATATCATATTTTAAAATAGCACTGTGCTCATTTTAAAGGGCAGTTACGAGAAAACATACAATTGAGCAGCTATTTATTAAATCAGTAAAAATAAATCAATACAAGCAGTCAGGCAGAAAGAATATGCTTAAAATATGTGTGTCTAATCTATGCAAACAGTGAGCCATGAGAGGTCCTGATGTATCAGATGCTTGCAGCCCTATCCTTCCATATTTTCTGACCGTGGCACCTTGGGGATGTGAGAGGTAAATGTTTTAGAGAAGGGAAAGTGATGTCATGGTAGTGAATGAGTTTTAATAAATGTACAACTTCTAGATTCTCAGTTATGGGACAGTTTTTCTCTTATGCAGTGCTGCTATTTGCCTGACAAATGGCTTATTTCTTGTGCATTTTTAACAGAATTGAAGAGAATCAGAGATGGAAAATCCTTGATTGTGCACATGTATATTTGTCTATCTTGTACCAAAACCTGTGAAAATCCAAAGGGGCACGGGGAGTATGGCCTGAATTTCCATCTGCTCGTTTTATTAGCTAGAGGGGGTTGTAAATGATGTGTGCCCTGAAAATCACTAGACATGCAAACGATATTTTAAATTATTCCAGGCAGCAAGGTACTGTATCTGAGCAGACTGAAAGCTGAAATGTTGATACTAGAAATTAAATTAATGCACGTGAGATTGAAACAATATCTAATTAAAATCATTTGAAAAATGACTTGAAAATTGAATATGACATAATATTTAGCAAGCTGTCACTAGTATGGATATGTCGCTTTGACTTCTCTGCAACCATTTTCAATCCAGGCCTGGCTGCCAGTTAACTAGAAATCACACGTGAAGGTACAATCTCTCTTCATCACCCACTGACGAATGGAAGACAAAATGCCTTTTGCTCTGCAGTCTGTATGCTTTTCCTTCACTAACTAAATTGTAAAATTGAGTGGAGGGAACCTTCTTCTCCTGGCATGTGGCTTCTTAAGTTAGTAGTTTTTGTTCCAAGCTGGAGCACTTTGGATGCTCGACTGGTGTTTCGTGACTTATTTACTTGCAGACCAGTACTACTCCTGCCTGGTGAGAGGAGTTACAAATTCACAGGTTGCATTCCCTGGAAGGAGTGCTGAGAGGAATTCAAAGATGTGTGCTAAAGGGAGAGAGATTTTATCTTGTATTCCCGAAAGTCTACTCTTCTGAACATGGGGATACCTAAGTTCCAAGTTCATTAAAATGTGTTTTAATTATTTCCAGCAAAGCCAAGTGCACAAGGTTGGAAAACCTATATCACATATCCAGATACTCCAATATTCTGAAAGACCTTGACAGTGCTGAACCGTCTGTGTTTTTTCTCTGCTCGGTGACTACCTCAGCAGTTTCAGGAGGTGCAAGAACAGGCTTGCTCTGGAAATTCTTAACAGAGAGAGGGCCCAAATGTTATGGGAATCCATTTTCACTGAATTACAAGAGACAAAGATTGTTTTTGTATGTTTTTTTGTATGCGCTGGGTAAGTATGCCACCCATGTGCAACCATAAAGGCAGTCTTTCTGGTTCACCCTATAAAGAAACTTTCCATATAATCTGGAGGTAGGGCAGGAGGAAGCACTTGATGTAAATGAATGCAACATTTGTTTGTGTTGGATTTGTGAAATCCATTAAAAAATTAAAAGATAATAAATACGATTTCTGTATATTCCCTTCCCCTCCCTTCCCCTTC
>PPHD01000050.1:98124-112658 GCA_002909625.1 Bambusicola thoracicus
CCCTTCCCTCAAAAACAGGAAAATAGATGAAATTCTTCTGAATTTATCTTTGTGAAAGGGGCTTTGCAACAAACAACTGCGAAGAGGATCGTTGGTGTAGAATTCATTGGACAGTAAATCTGAATTAATTGCCTTCCATTGTTTTATTGACTGGAGGTTCAGTCAATATCGTTAGTGAGTCCAGGGCATGAATTGACTCGTTCTGAAATGGACATGTAATAGAGGTCAGGGGAATCATATGGCTATAAATACTGTTGTCTTCTGTGTTTAATTAGATAAAGCATACCCTCAAAGTCAGATACATAGCAGAAAAATAAGGTTTCCTTGTGAGTGATACCATCTTTCCCCAAATACTTTTAATATTTAGGGTAGTTTCTTCCATGGAGTGGGTAAATCCTGCAGCAGTTGTACCAGTGTACATGTACTCCCATGAGTATTTTGGAGGATATAGTTATGCTTGGCAACCTGCTTTACATAAAACCTTTGTGAACTACTCATTTCTCAGGGCTTCCTTCTTCCAGAAAGGTTATCATGAGACTGGAGTTCTACTTGAAGCTCTCTGTAACTTGTTTCTCCTAATAACCAGTGAGCTGAGGTCAAACCTGCCAACTACAAAATCAGGCAAATTCCTGACTATGCCACCGGCAGATAACTTTGCTGAAGGAAATAAATGTTAGCCCTTGGGAAACACATCAGACTTCCCTCTGGTTGGTGAAGACTATGAACAGTGACAGTCACTACCCTGAAACACTCAGTAACATCCTCATCGTGCTCCCTAATAGGGCAAAGCCATTAAGTTGTCCCCATTGTAATTTAGATCACAGAAGAGACTTCCACAGATTCTTTCAGGTTAAAATAACTGGTATACAGAGAGAAGGCAAAATTATTCCACTGTAGCTACGTGCTTAATTATATGGGATACTGCATAAATTGTCAAGTGCAAAGAATTATTCTGATAAATTAAAATACTAATTAAATAGGCTATTGCAGAGTTTTGAGAACATTATAGGGCTCTGCTTCTCCAGGTAATTTGCATATCCTTCATCTAGTGAATTTAATTTAAAAGCCTCCTTTTTTTGTGTGTTTGGAGGCTCTTTTTGTTTCAGTGGAAGATTAAAAAATGGGATTTATACATTGCAAACGGAATTGGTTTTGTTTATTTGAGGTTTTTTTTGGGGAGTGGCTGTTTCTTCTATCACAGAATGGCTTGGATTCAAGGAACCTTAAAGATCAGCTACTTCTAATGCCTCTGCCATTGGCAGAGTTGCCACCTATTATATCAGGTCGCCCAGACTCCATCCAACCTGGCCTTGAGCACCTCCAGGGATGGGGCATCCGCAGCTTCTCTGGGCAACCAGCGCCATTGCCTCAGTGTCTCATACTGAAGAAGTTTTTCTAACTTTTTCTAACCTAAATCTATCATCTTTAAGTTTAAAAGGTCCTACCACTATCTTCCTGTTTAAATAGTCTCTCTCCAGCTTTTCTTCAGGTACTGGAAGGCTACTATAAGGTGCCTCCAAACCCTTATCTTCTCCAGCCTGAACAAGTCCTACCCCTCAACACTTTTTTTTGTGGGAGAGGAGCTCCAGACCTATGACCATCTTCATGGCTCTCTTCTGGACCCTTTCCAATAGCTCTATGTCTTTCCTGTGCTGTGGCTATTTTTGATATTCTTAATTACAACTATAGATAGAAAAAGTTAAGAAGCTTTTTAATGTTCAGCAGCTTCAAGCAGTTTCTTGATACATAGTTGATGATATAGGCTTGGCACCGGTGTTTTTGACAGAATTTTTGACTTTCCTAAACTGCTTGTGGAGTTCACGTGTAGTTAAAATATGCTTCTGTTACACACTGGGAGCAAAGATGCTGGAGATGTTTGGCTGTGTTTCTCTCTGCGGTATGACAGTTCCTGAGCTTCACCCTTTTCAGGTTCTGATTTGATCAGTAGCACATCATGCCTTCATGACTCTCTATTTTGGCAAGGTTTAGGTTAGCACAGCTGTCGGAGCTGTCCTTTCTCTTTTAGCCAATATCAAGAGGGAAGGGTGTGTTAAGTACACTTTATGTATATATATTTCAAAGCTTCAAAAACTAAAGTCTGCAGGAAACCTATAAAGAGGAGGTTGGTCAAATATATGGCAGTGATTACAAAATTCAGTGATTCAGAAGACCAAATATTTCCTGTTAACTTTTCTTTGGTATAAAAGTATACAGTAGGATTCAGCCTTTTGTTTACTTGTACCTCATTTATTTTACAGCCACTCTGCTGCACAGCTGTATTTGCCCCAAGCAATCAAAGAATCATTTGGTGCATTTTTTTCTGAAGGAGGCCATAGGGCTTCCAGTTCTTTTTAATCTTTTAAATTTTTGCATGTGATAGAAATCTGTCTTTAATGTATGTGCTGAACATGATTCTATCAATGCGCTAGCAGGGCATATCCAAAAGGGAAGATATCAGCATGGCAAGTTATCCGCCATCCATTAAACAACACAATCCAGACTCCATCTCAAGGCTGAAAATCAAGCTTGTTAGCAAAGATTTACTTTTTGGAAATTCGTATTGTACAACTTATATAAATGTAGCCTCAAATCATGTTATACAGGCAAACTATCCTTGTGCAGTTCCAGTGACTCTGAGTGTAATAAACACATACATTTGTGAATGTGTAAAGTGTGGCCTAAGTATTATGTATGTGAGTATTGTGTGTGTGTTTTTAGGCTGTGATCCAGCAAACCACATGTTTGTGCTAGGGACTCTATTCTCATCAGCAAAACAGCTGGGTCTTAAAGATGGACCGAGCTTTCCTCTCTCTTTGAATCATGCACAAAATTAATCTCTTGCTGGAGGAAGTCAGAAAAATTTCTCTGTATTAGATTTGCCTAAATTTTCACTTTTTGAGTCTTTGCACATACAAGTACTCATTTTTACTCATACTCATATAATTCCTCATTTTGGATATATGAGGTGAAAACGAGCCCTAATGATACAACTCACCTCTGAAATAAATGTGAGTCATTTGTGTTCTACTTCGGACAAACTAAATAAAGCATCATCTCACAACGATATTGCTCCTAAGAACTGTCTGTTATGATGTGAATTGTTCTGAATGTTTCAAACAGCTGCAATTAAATTGTATTTTTCCAAAATGATGGAAAAATATATGAATTCTTTTCAGCATTTGTATGTAAATTTACTGTTTATAATATGTTATGGCACACATCTTGTGCTTTCTGGTGGCAGTACTTCCTTCAGCATACTTAAATTGAGAAGCTGAGTCTATCCCAATTGTCCTTGTAATCAGTGGAAAGAGAGAGGTGCCTCCTGATGTGTGTAAACTGTGTGGGATGACTCATAGTATTAAATGTTCATATCTTTCCATTGACTGCAGAGAGAACCTAGATGACTCACTTGGATTAGATAGTCAATGACTAGACAACTAAGCAAGAAGAGTTTAATAAGGCTGTAAGGTTTCATTTCTATTAATGAATAAAACAGGATGGGTGTCTGTTTTTTGGCCATGAATCCAACTGATATGGTATGCATCTGGATGGTTAACATCTTCCTGCCCAAAACATGGTGAACTTACCCCATGCCCTCAGCCCTTAATAATCTCATCCTTGTTTACTTTGGGCAATGGTAGTGCTCAAGGCCATGCAAAGGATGTTTCTAGGTTATAAGTATAACTTAGTCTTAGTTATTACTACCCATATTTTATATTTTTATGCTGTTTTATACCTGATTATTTTTGAGTGCTTTTACTGATCCAGAAACTGATAAATAGGAAAAAATCTCAATTTTAGAAAGGAAAATATTGTGCACTGAATCCTGATGTTGTGAGATAAACTATTTATCTTCCCTGCTAGGTAAAACTGTAATTTATTCTGAAATATCTTACATGGTGACAGTGCTGCTGCAGTGGCAAGATGCCACGCTGCTCCTTGCTTCAAGAAAGACAGTGGGAAGATTCTACTAAAGAGAACTTCCCAGATACACTGTGCATGTATTAAATGTGTGATGTTCTGTATACAAGGGAGCAAGAATTAGTTTGGTTTTCATTTTCACAGAAAAATGAACAATTAATGGTATATTTATGCATTCAAGACACTGAATAGCAGAGTGACTATCAGGGAAAAATATTCAATACATGGCAAAGGTAGAAATTGTCATGAATTTATTGATGGAGGATAGGAAGGGAGGCTGGTTACACTATATGTGCTGCAAAATTATGCATATTTCAGCTTTCCCATAACTCTTTCAATCTTAATTTTCCTTGCAGCCATGAACAAAGAGAAGCTTGAGGAAACAACAGGGTTGAGAATTCTGCAGACTGGTGTGGGGGAGGTAAGTGGCTTGGAGGCATTTTACACACTCAAAAACATTTTAATTGTTATTCTTTCGGTTTTGGCAGGGGGGGGTTCTTTTTTTGTTGTTGTTTGGTTTTAATGAAATCCTGGAGCTCATGAGCGTTTGTGAGCTACCAGTCTGATAGTGCTAAGGGCCTTTTTATGATACAGTTACATCTGTCAAAATACAATCTGCTGCACAAATAGCACTGTATCCCACAGAGAAAAAATACCATCCTTACGAAGAAAGTGCAGCTGGCTTTAAGAAATGCAGTTTTTTGCTTTGTTGTATCACAGAAAGAAAATCCCCAAAGATGAGCGCAGCAACTGAAGTCATCATGCACAGCGACTGAAGTCGTTGCATTATTCCCCTTAGTTTTGATGGAGTACTATCTCATCTAGATCAATGAAAGTTTAAATCTGGGGTAAAGAGTCTTCAGATGTTAGAGAGAATCTGTCAGTGAATGGCTTGCATATTTTGGATGTAACTCGAGACATAAATAAAACATGTGTTTGTTATTATGGTGATATCACTAAGCAAAAACTCCACTAAGCAGTTCATCATTTATTAATAAAGATGATGCTATCTGCTAAGAACCTTGTATGAACTACAGTTGATTGCTAATTCTCGTGCTAATTTTGTGTACACAGTTATCTTTTTTTCCCTTCTCACTTAAGTAATTTTGCTAGTGGTGAATACTCAGAGCTAGACAAATACCTTTTTCTAGTGATTACATTATTCTCAGTATTAAGAATAATGAATGACTAACTTCATATCTGCTTTTATTGTCACCTTAGCCATATGCCTAAAAACTTACCTTGCCATGATTTTTGAGCTTCTTTGCATAACTTCATTCACGTTATTACAAGTCCTGGTTCTGAAGAGGTATCAACAGTTGTGCTCAGTGAGATTCTCAGGGTCAAAGCTGCAGGAATTTGATCTTTGGTAAAAACATAGGTAACGGCATCAGAAAATGAAAGCCAACATCTCTCCTTCACTGACTTGGATTTAACTAGTTGAGATTTTCAAGGGTGTGTAAGGGAGGGGTGCTAGGAGGGGTATTCTGCAGGAGGAACGCACACCTCAGGCTGTGTCCTGACTTCAGGCCAGAGGAAAGCTTGTGTTTGTCCTATCCTCAGGACCTATTTTCTGGTAAATAACAGGAGAACCAGGACTGGCACACACTGTGGCAGCCACATGCAGTACAACTTTTCACTCAGAATTCAACAGTATTCTGCATGCTGATGAAATACCTCCATGTATTTTATTCAGTTCCAGTAACTGAATGGATTCCAGCTGACTTCAAGGTCAGCTGGAAAAGCAATATCTCCAGTTTCAGTTCATCCCACTTCTCTTCAGATGCTTACTGTTAAATAAATTGTTATCTTACATGTGGTCAGTGGACAAAGAAAATACTTTTGGATGTTTGAAATGCAAGACATTGTCCCCTGTCAAATACACCATTAATCCATGTTGTAATAACAAGTTTGCTGTAACTATGGTACTGTAAGTATATACTGGAGCCATAGCCTCAAGGAGCTCCTATATGTTTTTAAGGCCAGTCAATAGAACCAGGATAAATGGACAAGTTCTTTTGCTTGAGATCTCATCTGATTCTTGAGCTTGGGTTAGTAAAAGTCATCACTCTTCACTGCAGACCTCACCTCTCATATATTTGGGCTATCATAATGAAAAATGAATGGTGATACTATGTGGCTTAACAAAGACTTTCACAGAAGTTTGTGTTTTACACTCTGACAAACATGTATTTTGATAGGGTCAAAAAAGTGAAAATGAATTAACCAAAGATATTTGAAGCCTAATATATTCTAGATTACATTTGAGATATAGTGATCAGCAGTGAAAGATCCCAGTGGTTTGGAACGTTCAAGTGCTAGATGAACATTTATTTAGGTTCTTACATATTTCTTTGGTTATGAATTCTCCCAGCTCTGTGTATTCCTATTTGTGAACCTTTTCACCCATGATTGTGTACATAATTAGAACAATTCTGCAGTATCACCTACGTGAAAAATAATGGGATGCAGTAACCAAGTTGTTTCTTTGTTGACAGAGTATGAAATTTAGTTTATTTCTGGTTAAATCTAACTTTGTTAAGCTGCTTCTGCTGTTTGTTCTTGATTCACCCTATTATTTAACAGCACCAAAATAACAAAATACGTATTTTAACATAATGAAATAATCTTTTGTTGAGTAAAAAGTTCTTTAGCTTCACGCTGTAGGAATATGTTTATATGCAGTGCTAACTGGTAATCAAAATCGTGATGCTCGAAAGTACTTAGAATAAACTTTGCTTTCGGAATGAGAAATGGCCTTTTTGTTTGTACAGTAGGTCAGATTCATGACAAAATTAATGGATATAAAATCTTCTCTTGCGGGGCTGTAAAATAAAGGGAATTGATTTTGTATGGCGAGTTTCATATCTGAAATAGCTCAAGAGAAAAATAGTTGTGATACTGGTGGCAAATGGAACAGCTGTGTAAACAAATGCAGGAACATTTCTAAAGCTCAGCAATAATTCATGTTTTGCTCTGGACAGTGGAATCTGTTTTAGGCCTTGGTCTGTGATTAACAGGATTTGTGCCACAGTGAGAAACATGCAGACACCGGGCATTGAGTGTGGTGGAAGGAAACTGTCACTCCTGTGCAGAAAAGAAATGCGTCTCAGAGCTGTTCAGTCTCTCCCCTCCCCCCCACCTCCCACCTCGCAAGAGAAGCATTTCATAAGCAGCAGCACTAAAGTCACCGTCCCTGGAGGTGTTCAACTGTGGTTGATGTGAACTGTGGAGATGTGGCACTGAGGGACATGGTTAGTGATCATGGTGGGGATGGGTTGATGGCTGGACTAGATGATCTTGGTGGTCTTTTCCAGCCTTAAAGTTTCTATGATTCTGTGATCATCATACAAAAGATTTACACAGCTTCATGAGTCTTCTTGATACAACTGAAGTTAGCTGCATTGTGTCAGTTTAGAGTAGGTCCTGGCTCTTCTTCAGCAGAATTAAAAATGAGTTCCTTATCTGTAGGAAAAGCTGTTAACGTGTCAAAATGTTGGCTTAAAAGCTCTGTGCCTTCCATTATAAGGTTTGAGTGATATGTATATTTCTATATATTTCTTCCTCCTTGGAGATCTTCAAAAGCCATCTGGATGTGGTCCTGAGCAACCTGTTCAACATTGCCCTGCTTGAGCAGGGGGAGAACCAGATGGACCCTTTCAACCTCACCTAGTCTGTGATTCTGTGATGTAGAGCAAAGCATTGCTTGGAGATTAGTGTAGGTAAGCAGAGCTTTTAGGTCATTGTGGAATAACAGACCCTTACTACTGTTGATGCAGCAAATCTGCTTCAGCATCTAACATTTGCTGGTAGAGTGTTTGGTGTTCTGGGGAGCCAAAGAATTAGACTGGAATTTGATATCCTGTGTATCACTCTTAAAGAGCAAATTATTTTGTCACCCATCTCATTTATAAGATAGCTGTTAAACCAGAAAACCAGGAATAACTGCTGTAGAGAAAAACAGCCCTGATATAGAAATACTGCAGATGTGTGCATTGCTGTAGTACCAACTACCTCTGACACTGTATTTGCTGAGACATTTATTTTCTATTTGGAGTTTACCAACACCTGTAACAACCCTGAAACTCCTAAATGGTAGCCCTGCAAAGTTTGCGTCGTTGTCATGTGTGATGTTTATGCTTCATGAATTCATCATGAGCTTTTTGCACTTTCCTGGTTTATTCAGGTAGGATGAAGCTGACTTTAAAGTATTTTCTTTAGATCTTCCCCACACAGAGTAAATCTCTGCAACTTTAAGTTCACGTACAGGTATTCAAGAACCTCCTATAGTTAGTGTATGTAAGAGCGTGAATGTAAATGTTGGCATAGTACTGGTAAAAAGAAATAAACCACAGGACCTGTAACTCCATTCTCCTATCTCCCAACTTAGAATCACAGAATCATTTAAGTTGGAAGGGACCTTTAACGATCATCTAGTCCAATCCATGTGCAATGAACAGGGACACCTACAGCGTGATCATATGGCTAAGGACCCCATCCAGCCAGGCCTTGAATGTCTCCAGGGATGGGGCACCCAACTTGATGGGGAGCACTGTGTTTTGCAGAAATAGCAGTTGAGCTCATTCTTCTGCGTGGTTGAGAATCCCTGCAAGATCTCAGGGAGATCATTTGGTCCATGGTCATATGGATGAAGAACTTCCTGACCAGAGCACAGCTTGATTCCTACTGAGCTCAGGATTCATCAGGATTGGGATTCCCAGTCCTTTGCTAACGGGTAATTACTCACTGGGTAATCTGGAATTACTTCCAAATCTTTCAGGAATTTAACTACTTCTCTCTCTTTCTTTAGACACTTTTATCACAAAAGAGAAATATTTTTCAGTTTGATGCTGCTTGACTGTGACCAAAGTTTCTGTTCAAGGCCAGTTCCACTTCAAGAAAATCTCAAGCAATGGTTCAAGTGTATGGACTAATAACTGCTTAAGATTTCTTTTGGCTGAAATTGCTTTTTCAAGACAATTTGAAAGTAACAAGTCAGAGTTTCCAGTGGCTTAAGAAAGTGTAATAATTGAAATCAGTTTACTGGGACTAGGAGTCTGTGGTTTGAATAATAAATTATTTGAGGTAAGGCCCAAAATAAACTAAGAAAATGGCACTGTCTCTGTCCTGAACTGGTAAAACAGGACCCACCCTGTAATATATTATTTTAAATGAACACAAAATGCACTCATCACTGGAATAAAAAAAGTCTTTGTAGAATGCGAATCATATGTCTGATATTATGACTGACATAAGAGTTGGAATATTTTTCTAAACCTGGTGGAAGTAACCCAAAACATATGTAGAAATGAACACTTCACTATCTCTATAGATGTTCTAAAATAGTGATGTTTTGATGTTTCAGGACATTTTAACTTTTAGATAGTTTGATAGATCTAGAATTACGTTGATGTTACTTCATTGAATAAAAGCACGCTGCACATGAAAACTTTGCTCTATGGCATGTAACCTTAAGGCTGTATAGACAAGTAGGAAAAAATAATAATTAAATGAAAGACTGTAAGGCGTACTATCTTAGGAATATTCTTGGTGAATGCAGTTACTTTATTTTTCACCCCTCCCCAATTATAGATTCTCTGTCACCCTTAAAAAGTCATAGATTATGTATTAAATAGAATGTTAATAATAATATGCAACTTTTATGAAGCCTTACTGACAATGAATAATATTGCAGTATAGTAAAGTGATATTAATCAGAAGTTGATCATAAAGAAGCATTTAAAAATAAAGCTCCAGGGGCTTTAAGGAATAAAGCTAAACAGAACATTAAATT
The DNA here is from genome assembly GCA_002909625.1 of Bambusicola thoracicus. NCBI lineage: Eukaryota > Metazoa > Chordata > Aves > Galliformes > Phasianidae > Bambusicola > Bambusicola thoracicus. The sequence continues at coordinate 107,840 of PPHD01000050.1, forward strand.
TTTCCGAAGAGATTGAAGGAGATCTATGGCTCATTTATTTAAGATCTTGTATGTTTTTGCAAAATGGGTTTTAACTAATATTTAGAGATAATGTTAATGCTATTTATTAACTATTCATTAGGTACATAGCCCACTAGAGGGCTGCTTTTCAAACGAATTGCATCCAGAGTGTTAATAAACAGCAAGATAAAAAAAAAAAAAGCATCACATATAAATATGAATCAAATATATATGTTGTCATTATTTTGTTGTTTACCTTCTATAACTTCATGATGTATGCAGAGCACTCTCAAACAGCATAAATCATGGCTCTAACTCTGCAAACATTTATTATGTGCTTAGCTTAAGGTATATAGTCAGACTTCCCTTCTACTCTACTAGTAAGTTGAAATAGATGCCCGTATGCCACTGAGACTGTCTGCTGTCACCTATCGCACCGACTCTGTCTGTGGAGGGGCAAAATTCCAATGTTTATCCCTTGTATTTGGTTTGAATATTGCATAGCAAAGGTATTTTGACATCTGAGTGACAGGTCACAGCTTCAGTTTGGAAATCAGGTGTCAGTAGTAATTTCTTTCCTTGTGCTCTGATTGTGACAACGCCCTCCACCTTCTTTGCAAATTTGCAAAGAACACGACAAGAAAATGAGGAGATTATAATGTTAAGAAATATATAACAAACCTGATTTTCAGAGACAACTCTCGGTGTATATTGATTTATGTTTTCCTCCTGAAATACTGTAAAAAGCACAAGTATTCAAGTGTCATGTTGGTTCATGAATTCCTTTACAGTAGCACTGTGTGATTTAAAGGAGCAGAAGTGCCAAGTGATGTGACAGTTGCTATGGCAACTGCAGCAATTCAATTTTTATTCAGTATCATGTAAAATGAAACAAGATCCTGTTTGCCTTGTGGCTTCAGGAACTTATGCATCCTACCGGTGTCGTTTCTTTTTGTTTCTTTTAACAGTTTCCTTTAAAAAATAGCATGTTTGTTTTAAGGGTTTGTCTGGTTTTTAGGCCGTGTCACGCCACTGTTTTTAAAGCAGAGTGTTCTTTAAAAACCATTACAGAAAAGAGATTTAGATGCTAGCACTGAATACATGAGCAAACTGCAGAGTAATTCTGCTTAAAAATCAATGTTATTATCTACCCTATGATTTGATAGCCTGCATTTGATGTATTCATGAAGAATAGTTGTAAGATCTTTACATAGAAAGCCATGCTTGTTTGTAGTAGATATCTTACCAATTCATGAAATCCAGCATCCCCCCCCCTACCAGCAACTGGTTCTTTGTGACTCAAAGGAGAAAAAAAAAAAGATGTTGTGATGGGATGGCTGGCGGAGCTGCACGTGAAGGTGAAATTCTGCTTGGCTGTTTGGGGTTTGGATGATAGAGATGATCAGGTATTTTGGGAAGGGAGATTCTGCCACCTCTCGAGGCTGGTGCTATACGTCAGGACAGAAACACGTGGACTTCGAGCAATCTCAAACAGAGAATTTGTAATTTGTGTTGTGGAAGAGGTGGTGGATCCCATTCCCTCACCATCTCTCTAGCAATCCTGGTGAGTGGGCAGTCCTAGAAGGCAGCAAAAGTCCCCCTCCAAGTCCAAAGTCTAAGCAAGCTCCAAGCATTAAATTGTGTTTTCATTAGAATTAAAGTTTGAATTGCAGTTATTGACACAGAGTTTTTTTTCTATCTAGACTCTAGAATCACAGTGCCATTTATTCTCTTTTCTCTTAGTACCAGGCAGTAAAACTTAAGGTCCAATCTGCTTTCTGTGAAGACTGAAGCTCGGTAGCACATTCTCATTCATTCTTCCCATCCCTCCTTTACCTTGTGGCCACCACTACGTTTCCGACCTTAGAGGCAATGTTGCTGTAGTGCTGCTGTGCATGCATCACTTCAGCATCCTTCAGAATGCAAAGCTTTATGTATTGCACATATGAAGTAAACTGTAATCAGAATATTTTTTAAGAGGTCCTAAATTTAAGTATAAGGTGTCCTATTATATTACTTTTGTATACTTCTGTAAAAACTAGGTTCTGTTTCTATTTCTCCTTGTGTTACCAAGGTTTTTTTTCTGATAAAATAGCTTGAAGATTTACTTAGGCAGATGTTTGAGTTGCTTTGAACAAGCAAAAGTTTTGGCTTTTCTGTATTCTGGCAGATATCAAAGTAGATTGTTGTGTTTTTTTTCTTAGTGTTGCAAATTCACTGAATTTGTAACCCAGAGCATCTGTAGAAACACTAAGCAATGTAATGGCTCATGAGCTGCAGAACATCACAGGTCTTTTTGTTTTCACTGTGGCACAATCTCTCATTGGCGTTGCTGGACATTAGGCACAGGCATCGAGGAGATAACTTACCCTTTATTGCTCTATATTGCATCTGCAGCAAAGTGCCCACATCAGTGAGAGATTGTATGTGCTGATGTACTGCACACCAAGACCCAGACTGATAGGGTGTGAGCATGGCATTTTGGCATACAAGAAAACAACTTCTGGGTCAGCATGACTGCTTTTAGCACGATGAATAGATCTATGATAGAGCCATTTTTTCAGTGTGAGCTGCAGATATCAAGTGCTTGAGAATCAGAACTTGTGACAAGGAAAAGGGATGTGATTCTGTGCCATGGAAAGATGACCTGGTCCATTAATACCTGAGGGTCACTGCGGCTGGCAACAGTTCATAGTGCACTTTGCTCAGCAAAAGGATGTCATTTAGTGAACCATTTCTCTCTCCGGCTCTTTACGTTTCGCAGGTAGAGCAATGGCTTCATTTTACAAACATCAGTGGTGTTTTTATGATCCTGATTTCACTTGATTGTTTATCTGTTAATTTACAGATCTTTACTAAGTGAATGCAAACAAATCCTGGTCCTCAAAGCTACGCTAATGCACAATGTTCAAATTTTAATTTGCAGTCTATTTTAGATTACGGTGATGAAAAACAATATTTAATCCCTTGTTAACACATGAATAAGCGGAAACTGTCATTTCCCACCAAACAATAACGGGATTATCTCAAGAACTGTCAGTTTATGTGAAAACATTATGTTGCCCAAATTTTCATAAAAATTAGCAACGGGTAATATTCAAGATCAGAGCAATGGAAAGAGGGAAATCTGCATTCATGGTAATAAATATTCATATTTGTCTGCTCAGGAGATGAAAATCTAATCAAGGGGCTATTGATGCGCTGGCTTTTTTTTTTTTTTTGTTTTTTTTTTTTTAACCAAGATGTTTCATCTAAATTGGGTTTGATATGGAAATTAGTCTCACTCCAAGTCCTCCAGGCCATGAGCATGCTGGGATAATACTGGAGGTGTCCGGCGCGTCAGATGTTGCTGCTGGCGTCTGCTCTTATAGACAACAAGTGCAGTAAAATAAAACAAAAAACTGGCAGCATCTCAAGGGTCAACTTCCCAGCGGCTTAGGGTGTTGGGTTGGTTTTTCCCCCTTAAACATTTTAATTTTATCCCAGTTAAATCCTCACTACTGCAGGGTTAAAACTGTGGGCATTTTTTTGCTTTTGTTGACAATTACCATAAATCAGAAGACGCTCTGCATGGAGCTTAATGAAATATGTATGATCTGAAAATGGGAAGAAGATAAGTGCGGTGTGTTGCTGTAGGGTTTTGTGTGCATATCTACGTATCTATGCGTTCATATGCACCACCTGAAGAGCTCACCCTTCTGTCTATTTTGAGTGTTCTGCACTGAATGGGAGAGTCAGGCAATTAACAGCTGGAGAACAAAACAGGCTCTTTACCGTAAAAAATGTATTGCATGAATAAGATGTATTACAGTTTACCCCAAAAGTGAAAAAGTCGAGTGCTCTCTATATCAGCTAATATATTCATTTAAAATACTTGTCTGTTAAAATGTTCATAAAACATATTTCTTGATACTGTAGTTTTTGTCTACACTAGTATTAAACATTCTCCTCCAGCATTGCCTCCAAACAGCAGTGTTTTTCTTGACATACTTCTTTCTGTTTTTACTGTTATTCTACAAGTACAGATGGTGTTTTCCAGTGGTCTGAACAAGGAAACTCAGTAGTTGTACATAGTCTGCTGTCCTTCCTTGAAATTCAGGGATTTTTATGACTTAGCTTTTAAATGAAATATGTAATTAAGGTCCTGATCTTCCAAATAGCTACACCTATGTGAGCACATCCTTTAGTAGGAAGGTGTTTCATCTTCTTAGGTCTACTGAGCAGAGTTGTGGGTGCTCCTGAATGCTGGCAGTATCTTCTAGCTAATGGTCACTCACTGTGTACACACAGGTAATGGATGACGCTGTCCTTTTAAAACTCCAAATGCCATCAGTAAGTTTATTTAGCTCCTGGAGACTTTGTCCTACATAAGGTATGGGTTTTTTTAGATTTTGACCTGGACAGCAGTCCTATCAACAGCATTCAGTTGTATTGCCTGGAGCAGGAGAGAGCAGAAAGGAGAGATAAGCAGGGACTGCTCTGAAAGAAAGGATATGCTTGCTGACCAGGGAAGGAGAACAGAAAGAATACAGATATTGCTTGTTGAGGGGGTTGCATTCTTTTTTTATCAAATCTATGCCAAATAGAAATAAGGAGATATACCTTGTACTATTTCAGTATTCCAGTAATTGTGCAATAAATCATTGATAGGTAAGTATAAACAGCCTGTAGAGATTGGTTTGCATGTATTGGCAGACCTGATATCTTTTACTGTACAATCTGTGCTGGCATCTTTGTTCAAGATGTTTTTCAGAGACTTTATCTTCCTACTCAACTCCTATGCCAAGCTTAAAAAAAAAAAAAAAAAAAAAAAAAAAAA
>PPHD01000050.1:112678-135448 GCA_002909625.1 Bambusicola thoracicus
CCCTAAAAAAAAAAAAAAAAAAAAGAAAAGAAATGCATGTGGCATATATAGCTGATAGTTTTTTGGCAGCATACAGGTATCTTGCACACAGGTGCTGGATACTATAAGGTAGTTCAATATTTCATGGGAAATCCCAAAAGAAAGACACGCTCATTATTTACTGCTACATGCATTAGCAAGACATGGGTCTGAGAGTATTTAAGTTCCCTTCTGTCACCCATTTGACCAGAGTGGTGCTCAAACCAGAGCTTTCTTTTTTTCTCTCTACCTTTCCCCGAGACATTAAATTGGCTGTGTTAAGCTACTGCTGTCTTCCCGTGCAGGCAGTCTGCGCTATGACGAGGCAGTACTGCTTCATTGAAGTTCTTTATTTGCTTCACCTTCTTACAGGCATTGCTACTAATTTTAATGCAAAAAAATATATATGCTTAACTATGGAGAGAACTGGGAATGCTTCATATGCAACAAGTAACTTTGGGTACAGTAGATGAATATTTAGGGTAAAAGATCTAATCCTTTGTAGTGGTTTCTAATGAAGCTTGTCTCCGGTAGAGACAATAATGTTGATGTTGTATTGAATAGAAAAGTATTAAGCCACAATACAACTCAATGTAGCATCTGGAGAAAAGTAATATAGTGCTACTTCTAAGCAATATATACAACACTGAGTACTCACACCAGTAACCTCTACAACCTATTGCAGCTACTTAAGGTACTTTGTAGTAAGTACTGACCTCCACAATCAAAGGAGAGACATCAGGTGCTCTGCAGCCCTCAGCTAGGGATACAGATCCCTTTTCTAAGCTGCTTCCTCATACTGACTACTGAAGTGGTGCAGGCAGTTTAAAGATGGATGCTCTGATTTTCTCCACAAAAATACCATGTATATGAATTTCATTCTGTACCAGACTGATATTTCTCTGCATAATTCATTTAATTGAAAAAAAATCTGAGTTGCTTTGGTTCAGAGGGACATTACAGTAATGCTTTCTAGGCAGGATTGGAATCACACTGGGTATGTTCTCACACACAGACTGACAGGAAAACCCTGCCTTTGAGTGATCACAGGTAATTGCTCAAAAAGTCAAGTCTAGAAAGGAAAAGGAATAAACATTGTCACTTTTTGTATTTTAGAAATAATTATCTGAGATATAAAGATATGAAGTTAAATTGCTCAAACTTGAAAACAAGTCTGTGAGAAATACCAAAGCCCATTCCAGTGCCTAAGCCAGACACTTACCTTCCCTGTCCATTAGTATGCAATTCCATGAGCATCAGGAAGAAAGCTTATCTTCATACTTGACTTAACAAAATGTTTTAATAATCCTAGCTGTGAAATGCTAGGAGCTGATCTTTGATTTTACAATAAGAGACAAAGTGGCTGAGGTACAGTATGCTATGTAAATTATATGCAAAGTGTATTGGTATGCAAATTTGAATGCTAAAAGGAAAATCAGTCTTCTTTAAACCGAAGGGTTCTTTGACTATGGAAGCCAGAATCTTTGTTAAAAAACAAATTGGCAGGATTTCATTACATTTTTAAACATATTTGTCTCTTACTGCAAAATGATTTCAAATCTTTTCTAAACATTCTTAGTTTCTTTGCTGATACCAAGTGTCCCTGCTTGAGCAGTGGGGTTGGGCCAGATGACCTCCAGTAGTCCCTCCCAGTATTAACCATGCTGTTATTCTGTGGTTCTGGAAAGGAGGCTAAAAATGACAGAAGTCTTTTGGATAACTAAGATCTAAAGAGGGTGCCAATAAATAAATAAATAAATAAGTACTATTAATATCTAAAATTTTGAACTTTTAATAAATGTCTTAAATATGTTGGTGTTTTTTTTTCAATAGTCAAGGGATATTTTGTAGTGTGTTTGTGTGGTTTGTGAACTCTTTGGTAAGTAACATCCACACTGATTAATGCCATATTGTATTTACAGTTTTGTATCCAGTAGACAGCAGAATGTTCATCTGTCTATTGCCATAGTGAACTTGGAAACATCGGTGGGCTGATATAGAATATTTCAGGAACAGGTAATATTCTTAGGGCGTGACAAGATACAACTAAATGTCTCTCTCACTTTCCAATTACAGAATGGGACTGTTAAGCGTATTTTCTTACCTGAGACAAGAGAAAATAGAAGAATAGTAGCTGTGGCTGATGTCTTTTCTCTGTTTTATCTTTTTTTGTTGTTGTTGTTTTGAGCTTCAGTTTTGTGCCAGACTAATAGCCTATGGCAATGGGCTGGGGAAATGAAACTTTTGCTAAGATTAGGGAATGTGCGGAGAACAATGTGTGAAATCCTGATTTGACAGGGATGAACAGACTGGTGAGGGCACAGAGACATTTTGTGAAGTGAAGCCATATTTGTGCCCAATGTGTCTGGAAAAAAAACCTATAACAATGAAAGTGGCAAAAGATTCCACTCAGGAGACAATACACTGACGTCCTCGTTATACCAGTCAGTGAATGAAGGAGGTGTGGAGTCTATTCTGCCGTTTTCAATTACTGGCAGATTATATTAATTTATGGGAGTGGAGTGATGCGTGTGTTGTGCTCTGGGGTGATTATCCTTGCGAGACTGTAAGTTCAACAGTTGTCATGCAATTTGGAGCTGCAGACTGGCAATTTTCGTAATTGAATCTCAGGAAATAAACAAAATATGGCAACTTGATACATTTCAAGCAATTAAATTTCTGCTTTATCTTGGGGTCTCCCAGATTTGCTCAGGCAAATTTTCTCACTGATTGGTAATGTGAATAATCTCCAGAAAACGGGGGAAGGCAGTCACCTTTATGTATACAGTAGCACAGTGACGTATTGTATTAGCATCTAGCCTTGACTTAAAACATAGTCTTAGAAACGTACCATGAGACCACATATCAGGAGAGCAGGCTTAGAAAAAAAAATTGTATCATTTGTGGTTTTTCTGGCTCAGGGGATGTGATTCAAGGGTTATTTGCAATACAGTGGTTTTGTTCTCCTGCTCAACTCGTTCAGGCTATAAGGTTTTCTGAGCAAGGTCTCTTCCTTGTTGCTTTCCCAATGTCCACTATCTTTATTATTAATTGCTATTAATTACTATTATGTAGTAGCTCCAGGGAACTGCCAGGCTGGTTCCCCTCATGCTAAAAACTTGATGGATAAGTAAATAAATACATACAGTTTTGCTGGGCCGTTTTCCTGAGAAGGTAAATGATAAATGCAGGTTATTTCTTTGGTACAATCCTGTTCATTTGCAGAAGCTGTTCTCCATATCTGTTTCACAGGACGTTGGAGGACACACAGTTGCAGGCACACAGTTTCCAGGCTCTCAGTTCACAAGAGTAGCTCTGACTTTTTCCAGAGCATTGAAAACAGCATAAATATGAGCCAAGAGTGGCTTGCAGATTCCAACACTTCCCTGTTCCAGTAAGATGTGAACCCATTGATTAGAAAAGTCTATTAGTGGCTACCCTTATCTCCCCAACTTAGTTGTACAGACATTTAACTGAATCATCTATGATTGGAGTGTAGTCAACTGAGCTTTGTAATCAGCAAAGTCCGGCTATGATTGGAATTGCTTTCTGTTTCCCACTGCTGATTACAGGGAAAGCCAATGGCTTGAGTTGCATACTTAAGTGGGATTTAGTTTAAAAGCTAAGATTTAGTAGGTTGGATCTCCACTAGATCTGAGGTGTCAGAATGAGTCTGTCATACAAATAACAAGTTAAAGTTTGGATATCAGAATTTGCCTGTGATCTGTAGTGTTGGTTGAAGATGTGAATGGTACAAATTATGTTCATCTGTCTCCATATTGGTTTGATGAGCCCTGAGTATTTCCAAGTGTGATCATCAGCCATTTGTGGCTATCCTTGACAATGTGAGCATGGACACTGTCTTTGTAGTGCATGTGAGCACTCTGAGCTGGAGCAGTCAGATAATCAACACTCAGCAGATCTCCTAGACTTCACACCTCTGAAAGGCCATAAGAGGCCATTACTAGCCTTGTTCTGAGCTCTCTGTCCCCAAGACTTCATTGAGGTGATTCCTTGGAATGAGGTTGGAAGGGCCCCAGTGTGGGATGTATTTCCCTGGGAGACAGAGGTGAGACTTTGAATGTGAGGGAAGATGAAGACTGACTTAAGGCTGCACCACTTTATTCTGGACTAGGCTGGATCTTGATGCCGCACAGTCTTTTTACCCTTAACTTACCATCAAGGGCAACCCTGTGAGATGCTCTGGCCCATGTGGTGAATATAGAATCATAGAATTCTATGTGGTGAATATTCATATAATCATAGGGTTGGAAAAGACCTTTAAGGACATCTAGTCCAACTGTCCACATACCACCAACACTGCCCACTAAACCATGTCACTATGTACTACATCTACACATTTCTTAACAATGACTCAACTACCTCCCTGAGCAGACTGTTTCAGTGCTTGACCACACTTTCAGATAAGTTTTCCTAACATCCAGCCTGAACCTCTCTGGCACAACTTGATAATCTACATCAGATTCATAGCTGATTCCACTTCTAGTAACCTGAAGCCCTCTCTTTACAGGCAACAAATTGCCAAATAATAACTTATGGATAAAGGGTATCATTGTTTTTTCGCTGGTGTTGAAGAATGCCTTGAGGGTAGCCATGCTGACGGGGCACTTTGCAAAAACAGCGGAAGGCGTCTGCTGTAACTAGAGGATGCTTCCTTCTTTTCTTTTCCTTTTTACTTTTTGTTAAAGATGTATGACATCCCAGTCAGCACAGCTTGCAGTATGCCTTTGTTTTACAAATTAGAAAAACAAAACAAGCTGTTTCTCAGTATAGTTGTTGGGCAGTTTGTTGCATCAAGCTGAGAGCAATGTATGGCATGGGAAGAGCCCTGGCTGGTAGCAGCAAAGGAGATGTGTGACTAGGTTACAAGAATAGTTGTGTCACTTGTAGTGTGTGAGAACAACTATGTTTCTATTCAGGTAGCTTAGAAACTCCTGGTGTGGCCCCTAACCTCAGAGCTAACTCACAAGAAAAATATGATAATGTTGTCATCCCTTATTTTGTTCTTTCTTTCATATGTATAGTCATCAATCTCTACCTGTTGGTAGATACTGCTGTCTCCATATAAACTCACAGACATAGAGAAGCCAGGACTGGAATCTGCTCACACCAAACCCGTAACCTCACACGTTTGAATGGGAAGTTGTAGATCCCATAGGTTGCATGGATTGGCCAGAAGAGGGAGACAACTCACACACATTGTAAAAATCGTAAATTTAGAGCAGCGAAATAGGTTTGAATGTCTCTGAATTCCTTTTAAAGAGTTTTTTGGAGACAGCCTCACTTTCCAGGGCAAGGAATAACATTAAGATTCATTACAGGAGACAGAGCAAGTCTGTTTGCTAAAATAGTTTGTGAAGACACTTGGGTAAAAAAGAAATCAAACATCATTTTCTGTGAGCTGTTTTTGTGTAATTCTTCATAATGGAAACATTTTTTCTTCCCTTCTCTTTTGTCTTGGTTTGGTTTTCTGTTACTTTATTTATTCATTTATTTTTATTTAGAACAGGTGAGGCTATATTTCCTCAAAAACTGTTAACTGGTTTGGCTTTTTATTTCACATTAACCTAGTAAACCAAAACCAGGGAAAAGGTTGCTCAAATAGAATTGAATCTTGTGTTTTTCTCAAACTCGTAACTGCAGTAGTGTGAAAGAGAGTAAAAAAAATATATTAAAAAGTTATGAAAGGGTGATTCTGCTTGTTTATGCTAGTATATATCTGTTCCTTAATAATTTTCAGAGCAACTTCCAGTCATTTGATGCTTCACATCTTAGGAAGTATATAAAAATAGATCAGCCAGAGATCTCTGGATTCCAGCATGCAGCATTATGGCATACAGAGTAAGCGAATCCATTGAAAAAGCAACAAATGTACTTCAGTGATTGCATTGTTTGGGTTTTATCAACAAGTGTGTAGATTTTATCTGTCTAAACACAATACAGTCAGCGTTTTTCTCCTATAAAATCAGTCAAAACAGAGACTTCTGTGTGATCACTTTGACTGAGGGATGGTTTTGTGCTGGCTGTGGTGGAGGGAATCACTTCTCTCTCACAATTTCCAGGCAGCCAATGCACATGTCTTGTTGGGAGTCACCTAGCAACTGTTTGCAGTCATTAGTGGAAGTACAGTGATTAGTTACTAGCCCGTGACTTCACAGGTTACAGTTTGTATAATTATATCAAAGCATCTCCCATATGAGGACAGGTTGAGAGAGCTGGGGCACCTCAACCTGAAGAAGAGAAGGCTCTGAGGAGACCTTTTAGCAGCCTTCCAGTACCTGAAGGGGACCTACAGGAAAACTGGGGAGGGACTTTTTGTAAGGACATGTAGTGACAGGATGAGGGCAAAAGGTTTTCAACTGAAAGATTTAGACTAGATTTTTGGAATAAATTTTTTACTGGGAGGGTGGTGAGACACTGGAACAGGTTGCTCAGTGAGGTTGTGGATGCCTCCTTCCTGGAAGCATTCATGGCCAGGCTGGATGGGGCTGTGAGCAACCCGGTCTAGAGGGATGTGTCCCTGCCTATAGCAGGGGGCTTGGAGCTAGATGATCTTAAAGGTCCCTTCCAACTCAAACCATTCTATGATTCTATGATATAACATCTGATTTCTTCTGCAAACCCCTTCTCATGCAGAAGTGAATATTAAGCTAGATCATGACTGTCACTTATCTCTCCAGCAAGGAGTTAGCAGTATTTCCTTTCCCCCACCCCCTTTTCCTGTCATACTTTATGTCTTTCAGGTGATTGCAATAAGTTAAATGCATTACTAAGAGAAAATAAAGTCTCACAAAGATATCAGTAAAACTTTCTGCAACTTTGTTAATATTTTAAATTTTAACAGGGAATTGCATAAAGAAATGACTGTCCATATATCCCATGTCATACGAGGTCCAGGCAAGAGGAGAGACCTCTCAGATTTAGCTGTGTCAAGACTCACCGTTCTGTTTGCTAAGATCCTTTAGCTCTGACCATAATGTTTTTACCTAATACCTGACAAATACTCTCTCTTCTGCATGAAGGCTTTCTGAAATTTGGAGGAGTTCATTCCCTAGCCTGGCAGGAAAAGCAGACATTTGTACTGTCCAGTGAACCAGATATTTTTTCACAGTGCTGTTGTATTTCACAGCTTTTTGGCTCCAGAAAGAACCTAGACAATCAACCACAAAATCATACAGATATGTGTTGTAGGGGGCTGGAATCACCTCATCCCATCTCCTGCTCGAAGAGGGCAGCTGCCAACACTGTGTCAAGCAATTTTATTTTCTGAGTAGGCAACTTGAGGTTCAGTGTTAGGAAAAAAGTACTAATCTCTGAAGGTAGAAGGAAAAGAGAGATCTTAACCTGTAAGAAAACATCTATCTTCAAATGCTCCTAGTCCTAACTTACTTGTGAATATTGGCCTTACGCCTTTTCTGAGGACTCCTTTTCTATGCACTTAATTTTTTGCTGACTGTTTGTGATCTTTAAGTGTTCCCAGGACAGCAGTCCTGACCTTGGCATTGCTGTCATCTGGCACATGATAAATAACATTGAGTTCTCTTTCCTTTCTTTGCCTGCTCAAAGACCGTACTCAGTGCTATACATCAAAGGCTCCACAATAAAAATATCTGCCACAGATGTCTTTGGGGTGATGATCACCAATGATCACATAAAGCATCCTTTCCAGCCCTAACAGGCTGAGGTGGTGGTGGTCCGATATTCACACACAGATGAGTAATGCCCATCATTTTTATGGCTCTCCTCCTACTTTGTGAACTGGCTGGTGCAAGACAGCCTTAACAAATAAACTCAAAGTTCCCTTCAGCTATTTTCCCTCTAACAATTGCCAGGGGCTTCAGATGAGTGTTCTGCAGTCTTATTTGGCCCTAGTGAAACTTTCAGAATTGATTGGAATCATTCTGGACACTGTTGCTACCAAAGCTCATTCCCCTGTGCACACCACCAGCTCTGGAGAAGCACAGCGCTGTGTGCCTACAATAGATCTGATTTGAAATACAGTGAAATCAGCAGAAGAATTGTTTTGAATGAGGTGCCACACAAATTCATTAGGATTATTAGGATCTGAGATAAAGGACTAATAGTAAGAAGTCTACTATATCCATCTGTGTCTGTGTACAAGGAAAAGGTGAGGGAAATGAGAAGCTTTCTTTTATTACCCCACTCTCTTGGGTTCACTTTTCTGGGATAACTCCAAGACAAGAATATCACTGGGCAAGTCTGCCAAAAGAAGAAGCACAGCCTTGCTTACCACTATAGCACTCCGCAGAGCTGGCCCCATTGGAAGGCAGCAATGGCATTGAGGATGATGTAAATCCATAAAGTGATGTGTACAAAATAATTGTTTTTCCATGGTGAACTTAAAGATATATTAAAAGTTCATATACACTTTATGCTCCTACTGTAATTCCTAGACCATGCCCCACATCTGTCTCTGCATCATGTAGGACCTCTCCCTTTTGGCACTTATATGTTAGTTAAAGAAGAATACATTTTTAGTTTAGTAAAATGTGAAGTTCTTTATGGGTGCAAGGGTTCAGATTTAGTAATTAGAACAAAAATTGTCATTGACTGCTATCCAGTCATTTTAAGATTTGATCTCATTAATAGGGTCAGATTTTGTTACTATTGGGAAGGACACTTGAAAAGACAGCTGCTGTGGTTTCTAAATAGAGATCACAGAGGATGGATTAGATTGTTATAGTGATTTATGTGACTTCTGAGATATTTCATCATGTAATATTAAATGTAAACTGCAGGTACAGAACAGGTGGATATTGCCATGCAATCCATTTATGCTTCATTCTGTAAAATGTGGTTATCAATGCACATGTAGAGATGTTTTCTCTCGCAGTTTTTCTATGGGATTGCAGCAGAATTTGTGCTGTCATTTATTAAACAACCCCAGACCACAAAGAGGGGCTACACCATGACAGGGGCTGACTTAGCTGCATGGCAACCCTAAATCATTCATTTCTTTCTTTGTGTTTTAAGGAGGAAATGTAGCCAGAAATGGACTTAAGTACCATTTTAGCATGCTTAGGTCTCTTTTAGGGAACAGCCGTGTTCATTTGTAAAGGGGTTGATCAGCCCAGTGAAAGGCACTGTTTCTACAGCCCTGCCTCATTAGCTTTCTAACTGACTGTATTGGATGTGAGCCCTGCCTGAAAGTACAGGGAAGCGCTTTGCTTCTGGTCTCACCAACAGCAGTTTTCAAGTTATGGGAGGTTATTTGCTAAATTAAGCCTATAAAAATGAGATCAAAATTGGAAAATTGGGACCAAAGACTCCTGTCCCTCATTCCCATGTTCAAATATCCTTTTTTATTCCTTCATAATAAATGGTTTTCAAATCCTAGCAGGCAGATTTGGAGTTACTAATGACATTTTGAATGGAGCTTTCCTGTCATTCTCAGGGGAGTGCACACAACCCTGCTTTATGCACTGGAGAAGTGCTGCCTTGTTATTTCAGTGACAACTTCGCATGCATGGCTCTTTTGGCACTGGTCATATTATTTTTCAAATTGATGTGAGCATATTATTTAACAATGACTACATTAAGTGTTTTTAGCTCCCAGAACAGTATTTTGCTGCATGTTTGCTTCTGTCTTATTGCCATATTTCAGAGTCAACAAAAGCTTTGAACTGGGAGCCTCCACATCTACTGGCTTTGTATAACAGTTTTCATTTCATAGACTCATAGAATGGCTTGGGTTGGAAGGGACCTCAAAGACCATCAAGTTCCAACCCCTGCTGTGGGCAGGGCTGCTACCCACCAGCTCAGGCTGCTCAGGGCCCCATCCGACTTTCAGGGATGGGGCACCAAAGCTCTGTGGGTAGCCTTACTATTCTCTCAGTGAAAAATTTCCCATTATCTAATCTAAATCACCCCTCTTTTAGTTTGAAACTGTTCCCCTTTGTCCTGCTTCCCTCTTTTAGCCACCTGTTTTATCAGCCTGAGCATCCAAGTGGTTAATTTTGATAGCCGAGCCTTCATGTCAGAATTCCTCCAAAAAACGAGTCACCCTAGATGCAAATTACAGATAAATAATGAGTGGTTTATCTGAAGTCTGTATCATGAACTCTAACGGTGCTAGTGTGGCAGGTGTGAACAGCATCTGCCTCCGACGTCCATTCACTGGCAAGCACGTAGTGGTCCCTCTTTAAAAAATCATGTTCTCTGTGAAAGGATTCATCTCAAGTTGAATTATCTGTGACATCACTAACTCTGTCTCAATTCTAGTGTTAAATTCCTAGGAATTTCTGTCAGTGTGTTTAATGAAAATCTTAGAGAAGTGAAGCAGTATAGCCTTGGCATGGGTGACAATGATTCTGAAGACAGCCCTAGAACATGCCATTAACTTACCAAGTGAAAAATTCCTACAGGAGATATCCATTGTTGTAGAGCTGTAGTTGTTTTGTTTTGTCTTTTATAACCCTTTAACCCAAAGGAGTAAACTTTGGGGTTGATCTGAAATTACATTCCAGTTGACATGAAAATGAGGGATTTTGCCTCCAAGTTGGGAGTTCGTTTCTCATGGGCTTATGGATCTTATGATAAGGCATTTCATAGTAACCTTAAGTAAATATATAATTCTATTTTGCACTTCACCGTATATTTTTCCTCGTGTGGCATTTCTTCTTAATGACAGTTTCATTCCCTTGTGTTACTGAATACATCCTCTACATACATCCAATGTGGAAAAGAGCATGTAGAAATCTATCCATATTTTAACAATGGTTTTATTTCACTAAAGGGAAAGTGAATGAATACCTGAAGTCTCAAAACATAGACCAGAAAATCAGGAAACTTCTATCAGTAAATGGTTGTTGTGATAAATTTACATTCATAATTTATGAAGACATGACAGTGGATCCTATGTGCCAGCTTTTAGGCATCTGTTTTCATCTTTGCTTTACAGTACGTATTTAAATACTACATTTTCACTATCAAAGTGCAAGAAAACAGTGCAAAACTGACAAACTGCTCAGCCAAAGACAACATCTCTCTATTCTCAGTTACATGAATGTAACACAGAGTAAGATATTGGCTTACAACAAAGCTACGCAGTGTAAGGTAAGATTGAATTTTGGTCTACAGAGCAAGCAAGAGACAAACTTCCCCTTGTTGCTGCCTGGAAGGTGTGCCAGGCTGTGCAGAGCAGCTTCATGGTGTGGTCTATAAACAGAGAAGATCAAAATGAAAACTTTAAATGATAATTGTGAGAAAGTGAAATAAAGCTGTCTGCAGTCTCAGCAGTGAGACTTCCTGACCACTTAATGATGGGGCACTTCAGTGTACACAAAATCCAGCACAGCTTCTGTTTCCACTCACCCTGCTAATGGAAGGAGCGTGTTTGATTACTAACTCAGGGAGTGGTATTTGCCCTGCTTCCTGCAGTTAGGTAGANGGAAGAAGCATACGTAGAAGTTAACAGAGCCTGAACAAAGAACCTGAGGTACTGAGTGTAACTTCACAGATTCTTTATTAAATTTGCATTGGAGGTAACCCATAAATATTTTTCTCCTTTTTTAATCCAGAATTGGCAGTCAGCATTTGGAAATGCTGTCAGAAGGAGTATAAGAAAAGCCTTATCATTCCTACTAAAGATAAGGAAACTAAAATAACCAAGTACTTCAAAAAAAAAAAAAAAAAAAAAAAAAAAAAAAAGAATATCCATTGGGAATAAACATTATCCCTTAATTTTTAAAAATAATTATAATATGCATCTTAAAATTCATAAGAGTGTGGCTCATGAATAGGAATGTAATTTCATGATTTAAATGCTGATAGTTCAGCTAGAAAGCAACTGGAGTACATTATACACTAACCTAAGATTCTCATACTTTTCTGTAATATCAATTCAGCATTAGCAATGCTAAGCCACCTGCTCTTTCCCTAATAGAGCATGAGTTATTAAGACCAATGTTTTAAATTATGTTTATGCTCTAATAGAAAGGATCTGGTTTCTTAATTTAATAGGTGATTTTGTTTACCTCCTTTACTTGGCATATTAATTATTAAGGCACTCTCTGAGTGTCATTTAAGATTAAATCATACTGAATTGCTTTAAAAAATACAAACAATTGAGAAAGATAGGTCTAAGCAACAGCCAACAACAGAAGGTATTAGCATGTACTAAAGCAGATGATGGCCTAGAGGTGGTAAGAGTAGTCTTGTGGCCATGGCTGAGCTAGAAGTCTCAAAAATTCCTTTACTGTGCTGAAAACTTTATTTTACTTTCTTATCAAGGCTCTTAAAAATAGATTTTCAAAAATACATTTCAGTTTTGAACCCTTTAGATTTGAGGCTCAGAGTTAAGCATATGCCACTGTGATTTGTTTTTTTAAACACTAGTGAGCACTCAAAGCTGTAATTTGAATCAGGTGAGACCTGGAATGTCAACTGTATTTGAAAATGAAGCTTTGTTTTTAGAACTTTACAGCATACATTACTGGCTCTTATTTTTAGAATTTCCTTATACTGTAAATGTGGTGTTAGAGTAGAAATTTCTCTCATCTATTCTTCTACCTCGTGTATTACCAAGTCTTAATAATTAAAACATTTATTTCCATGTTTAGATTTAAGAATGAATTCATTTTAATTTTTTTGAATTTTGTTTTAAAATGTTACATCAAGGTGAAATGGCTACTTTTCAGATTATATGACATAAGTTCATATATTTTGAGACCTTAAAACATTTTCTGAAGAGGAAAATTAACCAATCTAGCTAATTCTGAGTGAACATGCTGCCAATGACTCTCGTGCCTAGGAACATTAGATGCAGAGAAGTTTCCTGTTGGCTCCAGAAATAGAATTTTCTTGGTGTTGCACGTTTGGCAAGGCAAATTCTTCAAGGTGAGGGAGTTATTTTTTGTTGGATTTGTGGATAGTCAAAGCAGAGTGTAACTGTCAGATTTCTTGGATACCATCGCATCATATTGCAGGATATGGTTAAGGAACCAACCACAGCATAGAAATCAAATCTGCAGCTGTACCCTCATTAAAAAGTTCTTATCTTCCTGGAAAGATAAAGGCCAATGCATTATAATTTCATCCTTAGCTTATAAATGGTAGATATTTCTAATGAGGCAAGAGATGCCCAAGCTTCAGTATAAAAAGACTATTTAAATTGAGTGCCTGTACGTGTGAGATGCAATATGACACATCCTACATCTGCTTAGAGGCACGAATAGATGCAGTCACATGATGGGACCCCATCAAGTGATCAGTTGATGTCCCCAGAAGAGCTCAAGATTCTTCAGCCTCCAATCTAAATCCCACCATGTTACTGAATGGAGACTAGGAGAGATCATCACACGGACACTGTGAGAAAGTGTTGTGACTTTCCTCTCTGGCTGTTCTTAAACTTTTCTCCTGCTACCCATTAAGTGCAGACAGTGTTGAACTATGTACATTTTTTGGTCTAACTTACTGTGGTCACTCCTGCATTTTTAAATACTGAGAAATCCGTATCTCAAGTTTTATTTAGTAATTAAGAAAATATTAGATCCTGTTACTGCAGAGAGATGCTTGCATCATCTGTGCAGATGTAGGAAAAGACAACCCTTTTCCTTTAGCATGAGAAACAGAAAGTGGCCAAAGAGGGAGAGGCAGAGGCAGAAACTGATGTAGAGGCATCCTCACTTTAACAGAATTTCAGTGGCAGGGCATCTTTGCACAAATTCGAGTCGTAGGATTCCCAGAGATCTCTCCTTGAACACCAGCTTACACACAGTCCTTACCAAGCTGTCTATCATAGCCAGTGATAGGGACAACACAGCAGGAATAACTGTGGTTTTAATAATCCTGATACATTACCCTATTGGAACAGGTTGCCCAGGGGAGCAGTGGAGTCCTAATCCCTGGAGGTATTTGAGACTTGTGGACGTGGCACAAAGGGCACTTTGTAGGTCAGTTTGATGGCTGGAGTTGATGATCTTAAGGGTCATTTCAAACCTAAGTGATTCTATGGTTCTAATCATAAATCTTATTTATGTGATCTAAAATGTGATTTCAAAGGATTGCAAAAGCCCAACACTGTGTAAAATCAAGTAAGATAAGTTCCTTTCAGCAGTGAAGCTTTAGTGAAGTCATTACTATGCCAAATCAAAATATGACCTTGTCCAGAACTCCCAGCAGCCTTGTACCACTGACTTCATAGAGATGACAAGGCAGTCACTGTCCCACATGATGGGTCACAGATACCCCGACAGTGGCAAAATAGAAAAGAAGTAATTTAGAAATATCCAAAAAAAACAACAGTCCTATATTCACTGCAGAAAGAAATTGCACTGCAAAAAATCACAGCTCTTCCTCTTGGATTCTCCCAGGGTCAAACAGACTTTGAGACCTTGACACCTGGAATTTATGGTCTCGTTCATTCTGGTGCTGCCCTGCTGATAGATGGGAAACAATGAGGCCGCAGCAGCCAGTGGCTGAATCAGGCTTGATGTAGGGACTTGGCAACCTAGGACTTACCAAATGTATGTGATTATTTCATATGAAGTAGCTTTTGTTATCCAGCCTTGCACCATCTCTTAGCATACAGATAACTGCAAAAACCATTTTCACATGTGGCACTAATTCTGCCTGTCTTATATCCCCCATTACTGCCGCGGTGTGAGCGCTCCCAGCCGTTAATGAAGGAATGCTGGGAACCCCTCTGAGGCGCAGCCAAGTATTATAATTACTCTTACAGCTGGGAGCTGGAGCATGGAGATGCACCGTGGAGTGTCTAAGCCCACACAGAACATCAGCACTGGACTTGAGAATGAATTTCATTTCTTTGCAGTCTCGTTTCTGTACTTTCTTTTCTTTATTCTTTCTTGTTCCTTTTCCAAACTGTATGGGAACTGATAGGTTACTCCCTCAACCAATGATTGAGCACCTGGTGAAGGGGCATGGCTGGCCCTGGGAGCACAGGTGTGAGCAATTCACCTCTGCGACCAGAACTTATTTAAGGTCTGGCAATCAAAAGGGAGGGATCTCTTCTTGGGGATTGCCTCCTCTGGGGTTTTCCAGCAAGCCCTGGTCTTTGGAAAGGGGTGAGCAGTTCCTTCTTTATCACTGGGCTGTAACTACTGCCTTTCTTGTGTGATCCAAAACTGGTTGAAGGCAACTGTGTCTGTGACTGCCTATCCTTACACATACTGTGCTCTGTCTACTAACAGAGGGCGTTACCTGGGGACTGAGAAAGGGGTTGCTGGGAGCTGAACTACTCGCAAACAGCTCAACATTGAGAACACCTTGATTTGGAGGTTTTTTTGGGAGCCGTCTTCTATTTAAATTTTTATGGAAAGATTTCCCATTTCTACCAGTGGCACACCTCACAAGGTCTTACTCATATGTTTTTTGGTTTTGTTTTGTTGTTGTTGTTGTTTTTAGTTTAAAAATGTCTAATTCCCTAGCCAAGCCATTTTACAGGTTCTACGTATGCTTCTCACCTCTCTGTTGTTATTATAGCCTCCAGCTAACTAGCATGCTTTATGGCATCTGCTTTTCAGACAGTCAGTCAAAGTAGGGAGGTATTGTGAATGGTTGGGCTAGATGATCTTGGATGTCATTTCCAACCTTAATGATTCTTTAAGATACATTTGGTAACCCAGGTCTCCCCTGGTCCTGGGCCATCCTCTTTGCCCTTTCTTGAAGGCTGTTGAATTATGTGAATCTACCGTCATAGCAGAATTCTTTCATCCATGTGTCCATCCATCATGCATTGATGTTGCATCAAGCAGCAGATGCACATGTTTGACCCACATGGGGAAAACACAAAAAACAACAAAGACCAATATTTACCATAGCATGGTTTGAAATCTCTGTAGTTGGCAACTAAATCAAAGGAATGCTTATGTTTTGATGTACAGCACTCTTAAGTCATTTGTAATTTTCTATCATCTCCTTTTATCAACAAATTAACATCTTGATATATAAGATCATCAGTAAATTAGCAATCACCAGAACACACATTAATTTTTAATGTGTGTACAAAACAAAGGACAATTGCTAATTTGTGGTGTAGCACTTAAAATTTTATAGGGAAAATAAAAATATTTGTGTATGCTAATATATTTGCTAACTTATTTCAGCACCTGCAACTGGTGGATTTCTCTTCTTTTTCTTTGCAAAGTGTCTTCTATTTTCATGAAGAAAAGGGGAAGATAGGGAGCTATATGAAGGAGAAGGAAACACATCTGCATCTCTCTCAAGATAAATTTTTAAATGGAGTGCTAAAAACAAAAACTAATTTCAAAGATAAATTCTATTTTCATGGTGAAGGCTTTTCCTGTATACAAAGGAAAGTAATACTTTAGCATGGACTCAAGGCTAACATATAAATTTGCAGATCAAATCCTCCTCCCCCAACAACCATTAATTCATTAATCCTTGAAACCATCACTGCATTGTTTTCTGGTAATTATACACACCTCATATGCTGGCTTTTTAAGACATTAATTGCATGATTAGTTTTATGATTTCTTCTGATTACCAATTAAGTTACCTTTTTCTCTCTTTTTTTGTATTTCATACATACCATTAGACTTTATAGTGCTGCTTCTTTAATTTCTCACCTAGCAGGGGTTCTCACACATTCAAAGACTGCATTATCCACTCAATAAACAGAGAGAGAGTTTAATTTTCTGTGTAAAGTATTGGTGTGGACTTGGAAGGATGATGTTTCAGATATTACGCTATCAAGAGTGACATTTAATTTTACAGGGAAAAAAAAATCTTGTTTTTCCTTGTCATAACAATGTTCACCGAGCATGATTTTAAAGATGTGCAGAGACCAAATCAAGTGATTCTGTCTGTTGGCTGAACTGAAGTTGTCACATCTTACTTCTTTGTTGAACATGCGTTGCCAGCTGCTCTTCAATTCTATTAGTGTAACTTATTCTATAGAGTTCCCAGGGTCTGTATATCTATATTAAAGTAGCGTCCCGTGCATTATACATCTCCGGCACGATACTCTGAAAGACTCAGGAAAAAAAAAAAAAAAAGAATCCCTGGGACTACAAATTTGAATAGAGCTGGATTCCTCAATCCCTAGTATAACTGCATCCCAATTATCTTCTGGCCTGAGTCCTTCATATGTGGAAGAATCCCAACTTTTCACAAGCACACCTGACTTCTGGCAGATGAGACCTCTATTAACCACATTAGCAACATGCTAATGCCTGTAAGCATTAGGTGAGCACTTGGGAGTGGTTTTAGAAACTTACAGATGAAAATATTGCATAAAACACCAACATATGAAACTGGATGCAAAAAAAAAATTTTTTTCACTTTCCTTACTCAGGCGAAGGCT
The DNA here is from genome assembly GCA_002909625.1 of Bambusicola thoracicus. Lineage (NCBI taxonomy): Eukaryota > Metazoa > Chordata > Aves > Galliformes > Phasianidae > Bambusicola > Bambusicola thoracicus. The sequence goes on from PPHD01000050.1 coordinate 130,026, forward strand.
CTATGTCTCACTTTGTGTTTCTTTTTGTAATAGAAAACATTTGCATATTCCAAGTTATCTTTGTAGTTCAAAAGCAGTTAGATTTAATGCCACGCAAGATACCTAAATGGAAATTACTTGAAAAAAGCCCTTCTGTAAAGGAAGCATGGAAAAGGCTTATAGACCTTCTCTTAGTGACTCACAGAGAATAACACTTCATATAGTATTCTCTGTGCTTGTCTGTTTTCAAGACAATGTGGAATTGATTTAAATGAGTATGCGCTCCCAGTTACCTGACAGCTATGTCAGGTCAGTGAGCAGAAGGGCTCTGGGAGTTTCAGGGTAATTCTAATTGGACCAGCATAGAAAATCAACTCTCAAGTTTTGTGTTGATCCTTAAAATGGCTGGCTTTCCAAATCTATGCTATGGTTCTCAAGTAAGAAAAAATGTCCACATTGTACCGTAACCTGTTCTACAAGCACCCTGTGGACTGCAAGTCAGCATGGAGAAATGTGCAAAATTGAAGGTGTTCCTGTAATAACAAGTAAGGAAACTTCCAGCTCTACAAAAGCTGCAATTTTTTCATAAATTGTAGGAAAAAAATACCAGGTTCTCTGATTCACCTTTATTTTTCTGTCACAGTTTTCTTTTTAAAAGATACCTTAAGTCTATTTCTTTCGTTGCTCTGCTTTGTATTGAATAATGCATGAGACAGCAGCAAAGACAGTCCTGAAAATACAAGTGGGGTGCTGGTTGCTGCTGTCCTGACAAGGTCAGAGATGGATGTGGGGCACCATCACTTCTAGTTAAAACTAACCGTAGCTCAAAAATTTAATTGTGAACACTTTGGAAGTATTTTTTAGGCACAGTCTGCACATTTAGCAGACAGGTACGTGGGCATTGGTTTTATATTGAAAAAACAATATGACTTTTTTGAAACATTGCAGCCCCCCCAAAAAGATGAGTGGGTATTTGTGACACTTCTGTCTGCTGTTTTAGGGTATGTGGAAATGAATTCTCTGATCAAAGCAGAAATATTTCCTTCTAATAGCTGCATTGTTATTTTATTTTTTTACTTTTTTGTAATTGCACTCCTCTGCTTTCAGCCATTCATAACAACTTTTACTTACAGGAGGTAATGAGGTAAAACCAAGGTTCGTAGCTTACTTGAAAAGGAAAGGAGAAGAAGTAGCATACCTTTTCCCATTTCTTTCTCTTTAACAAAAATTACTTGGATGCTGCTTTTGAAGGAAGATTTGTGAGAGATTTGGAGGAAAGCCAAGGGAAAAAGCCATAACTATGGCTTGGGTTTGTTTAAGGCATTTATTGACAAAAGGACAAGCAGGATTCTCTTGAAGAGAGCGTCAATGTTATTTCCAAAAGGTAGTTCTGGTATAATTTTTTTTAAGTCTATTTCCTCTTTCCAGAAATGTTCAAATTATTTGTCTTTCAGAAGGCTGAGGCCATGACAAACACATGATTCTGCACTTGTCTTTGGGCACTCGGATTAAAACTTATGCCATGAGTTTTCAGATTTAAAACCTAGAGATGTTTGGGACTCAGTGATCTACTTTTATTATTGCAACTCATGATATGAATCAGATAATACTGTAGGATCAAATTGTGATTCCTCTTGCACCTTCACAGCACAGTGGGTAAATGTGTTCCTAGGCATCTAAGATCACATCTGAATAAAAGATATCTGTGAAGAAATCCTAAAAGTTATAGTTTAGAACAAGAGCCAGTTCAGTTAATGTAGAAAGAAAGATACAAATTCTTTTATTCTGACAGTCATTACCCCCAAATAATTTATAAACAAACAGTCTATTTCAGATATATATATACGAGGAAATTCTGTAGTCTACCTGTTGCCAGCTTGACAGGCATCAAGGAGTGCCTGAAAACTTGAAATCTGCAAAACTTGTCTGTCTACATTCACATGCTTCCTATTCTGATCATGACTGCAGCAAAGCTGTCTGCAGCTTGGGTTTGATGTGGAAGTGTTGCACAATGGCATGGCTGGGATGGGTGGTGATCCAGGGGAGTGTGTTGTGCATGTTGATGTGTGCCCTTGGACAAGCTGCATAATACTTCTTCAGTAAACCAACTGTATATGTGGACAGCATAAACAGGATATAGCTTAAGCAGCAAGAATAGTACTGTACTAAATGTACTTGGTACCAACAGATGAGTTACGGCCCTCAGAGAATGCTAGGGGTTCTAGATGTTTCATGGCTGTGTCAGAGAAGGTGCTTCCAGAGCAATATAACACATCCTAGAAACTAGAAACAAACAGCATGGAAATACTGTCAACACATTTTCTGCTACCCTCTGGTCTTATTTTAATAGACATATGAGTAAATGCAGCAGCAACTCCAGACATTTCTTTATCTTCCATACTGATTTAACTTTTAACAAAAGTTAAGTAACATTCAGTTATTTGAACAACACGTTTTTATTGCATGTCCTGTGCAGTCTTCCAGGGGTTTATTTTACAGTGGATATATGAAATACTGAAAGTGTCACAAGAGGCTTTTCCTAAGATCTTTTGCAGTTGCACTTGTGTAAGTCCAGGAGGTTTGGATAATAAATGTTTGGGCCATTTTCAAACTAAACTGTACCTCCGCAATTTCACTTTGCCCTTCACTAACATTCATTCAAATCCATGTTTGAACTGGGGACAAAACTATCTTGACTTTACAGAAATGTAGCCATCCATAGCAACCCAAATGGATTAGAGCTGCTGCATTAGAAAAGTCCGTTAGAGTAGTGTAAAGCACAGCTACATTTTGAAAAGTACAGCTGCCTCTGATCAGCCTGAAAAATCCTCTTATTTCTGAAAACACAACTTAAAAATGCACACCAGGCTAAAGGCCTTTTAAAAAAATGTAGGTTTTAAGCCATAAGTGCCATCATTCCCTACTTATCTTCTGTCATTCTGCTATTCTTGAAACCAGCCCAATTTAAATGGTGTGCTGATATTCATCATGAACCTCTCATCCACTTCTCCATCTTGAAGCACCATGATACATTTCTTCTGGCCTCAGGTACAACTTGCTGTGCTCCTATCAATGAGCTGCATACAAGCATAATGTGCAGCAAGCCAAATCTAGGTGACAAATGACAGAAACCAACAACTTGAAGATCCTGCATCATAACATGGTGACAATGGGGGATGTCAGAATTAGAATGCCAGCATGAATTTCCTGATTTTTTTCCTGATAACCCACTGTGTCCTACAGCCTCCATGACAACTGTGAACCTGAGTGGTACAGTTCCCACCATATATACTTGGAAACAAAATAGTTGAGTTCTGGAGAATACGGTGGCAACCTTGAAAGTGGCAGTACTGAAGTGCTGCACTGAGCTGCTCTAGTTGGGTGTCTCATTTGAGATACTTTGTCTCCTGCCTCCCTTTTCAATAATCTTGTTTCTGAAGACAGGTTCCCTATTTATAGGGAAAGTTGTTGCGTTTTTATATTTTGTAGGAGCAGCCTTTCATATCAAAATTTGTTTGATATGGAAATATTGTATTCTTGCTGCTTTTAAAACCACCTACATACACACCAAGTTTCTGAATTACCAGAAGAGTCTATAGGCTTTTGTGCACAAACAAACCCAGCTTTTTAGCATGCACCTGCTTAAGCAGTTCCTTTGAAAACAGCATCCTTGGATTTTTGTTTCTCCCTATAAATAGCCTTGCTTTGTAGAATGCCATTTATGACAGGCTCTTTTAAATATATTACTAAGGAAAAATATGTAGTCCTGATTAAAAATGAATTATGTGCATCAAAATTAAAGGTGTTTGCAATAACATAACATTCTTCTGCATCTTCTGCTAGCATCAGCACAATTAGTGGAAAGCATAAAGGGAGGAGGTATCTCCCACACATTTGAAATTGCAGTTGCAATGGCGGAGGGTGGGTGGGAGGATATAGATCTTTTTGGATCATCTTTGAAGTAGGTTGCTGCAGGAGGAGGAAGCCCTGCGTTACACGCTGGAAGATAGCATGAAGCTGCTTGAAATTACAAGCTATGCTACAGGATGTTAAATATATATGATAAGAAACAGTAATTTTATCAATATTTCCTTATTACTTTGATACACAAAATGCCTGTTCCTATTGGCATTTTGTAAGCTCTTGTAAGTGCTTTTGGAAAAAGCTGACTCTTGGAACTATTAAAATAACTTCTTGTGAATATACTTATGTTTTGTTATATAGCTTATGTTATGCCTTCAATCAGGAGTGTGTGCTCCAAGATACTCTGATAGATCCATGCTGTTATTTGGAATTTCTCACAAAATTCATTCGAAGTTATGGATTTGTGCTTGGATAAGATCTGAAAAGGTTAAAAGTTTTTCCTAATCTAGTAATTTTTGCATAATGGTACAGAATTTCAGGCTGTCACTCAATTCACATGATAATCGTGATACAAATGGTAGTCAGAAGCTGACAGACTACATAGCAACGCTTGTGTCTGAGGTTCATTTCTGTGTTTGAATGGATGTTGAGGTGTGCATGGGCATCTTAGAAGAAGGCTTTTATGTAATGTAATCTTAGTGTTTTTATTCCTTTAATGTTTTTCTTATTTCCAGACCATCATTAAAATATTTCAGCTTCCAAGCAGTACTGGATAAGTAAGCCTATGATCTAGTGGTGATAGACACATCAAAGTTAATCACGGCCTTAATTTAAAAAAAATAACCCAGAAAGCATATCTAATAAATACAAAGGAAGGTTTGCACTCATTTTGAGTACATCCATTATGGTGTGTGTGCTATAGACTAGGCTGCTACCAGGGCCCTTCAAAATTCTTGAACGTTCTCTTTTTGTTTTGGGACTGTCAGAAATACAGGCTGATGCTTATTCTAATCTCTCTCTAAACCAGCTGTGTCTGCCAGCTTAAGAAATAATTATGACAAATGCAGTTCCTCAGTGAATTCACTTGAATGTGAAATAATACAAGAGCTGAACAGTGTAGTTTATGCACTTATATGGAGTATTTGCTCATTTTTGAAGTTGGTTTTGGTATTGGTTTTTGTTTGGTTTTGTTTTTTGCTTTTGGTAGCAGTACAGTGCTTTTGTATGCTGTACTTCTTTTTCTTTGAAAGGTAAAAGACACTTTTGATAATGGGATAAGGAGACTGTTCTCATTCATGCTAATGTTCAAGGTACAGTGAAGAGATGCTCCATCCAGGAAGAAGAAAATTCTTTCTCATGTATTTTGTTTATACCTTCCGTGTGTCCAACCTTTTGGTTTGCTTGGGCTGCACTGAGTGAAGAGGAATTGCCTTGGACTGCATATGTGTGACCCAAGACAATAAATAAATATAAATGTAAATAAATAAGATATAGTTAATATATATATAAGTGGAAAAATTATTTTCCTATTTATATTTTTTATTAAAACATTAAAAAAAAAAAAAGAATGAAAAGAAAAA
>PPHD01000051.1:0-56644 GCA_002909625.1 Bambusicola thoracicus
GTGGCCCTCCTCTGGACCCTCTCTAACAGCTCATTGTCTTTCTTGTACTGGGGGCTCCATACCTGGACACAGTACTCCAGATGGGGCCTCACAAGAGCAGAGTAGAGAGGGACAATCACCTCCCTGTCCCTGCTGGCGTTGCAGGGGAGTTGGACCAGATGACCCTTAAGTGTCCCTTTCTACTCATTCTGATTCTCTGCAAGATGCATTCTATACATGTGCTACTGAGCATCTACCCTGTGGTAGACAAAGCAGAAAGTGTCAAAGCTGTCGTACCTTCCCTAGCAGCTTACGTTCAGCCTGCAGTTCTGCAGGGAGCTGTCTGCCAGCACAGGGCTTGCTGCTGTTATAGGGGCTGAACCCAACTATAAGAGGAGGCACGCTGGCAGGGCTGCCTTTGCTGGGGATGTTTTTCTTTCCTCCAGGGTTTAAAAGAAGCGTATTGTCATCTCAGCTTTCCTTTCCACATGTGCCTTACTGCCTCGGGATGCAGTGAGTTTTGGCTGCTTTCCTTGGAAATTCAGCTTTTCCACAAAAAAAATTTATGTTTGTGCATAAATGTGATGAACGTAAAAGCTGCAGGCAGGTAAAGTCTGCTTCCTTCAGAAAGAAAGCAATAGCTGCAAGAACCCGCTGTGAGTTAGAACAAAACACAATAGATGTTTGGCATAAATAATAAGGCCAGTAGGCTTTAAAAAAAAAAATAGCAATTGTAATTTTAGACTGTAAGGTTAAAGCCATCTCCTCTAATTGCACAGCAACACCTGCACCGCACCGCCTCAGCCAGCTGCAGCAAGGGAATGGGCTCAGACCCATAAAACACCAGGCAGTATTTCCATGGGCAATGGTGCTCAGTTCTGATCACTGAGCGAGGCACACAAGCAGGACAGCACTGAATTCCAGGGAGATGGCTCAAGATCTGCCTTCCAGAGCAAAGCTGCCTCAACCTCCCTGTTAGAGTGACGCATTTGTATGCTATTAAACCACAAGATGAAATGCTGGATCCCCCTCAATCCCTGCAAAAAGGTAATTAATTGGGTGGCTGCTGCAGCCCAGAGTGATTTTTACCTGTGCCCCATGCATTCCACAGCAGTCACAATTTCTAGAGGCTTGCACAGATCTCCTTCCATGCCCAGCCTCTGAAACTTGACCAGGTTTACCATGGTTGTTTGTAAAGATGCTGTTTATGGGCACACCTCAGCATTCTGCTCTCTGTGTCACACAGTCCACCAAAACACAGCACTATGCTGCTTATGCTTCTTGTAACTAGTATGGATTTTATAAAGAATTCATACTTTTCCTTTTGTTGAACCTAACGCCCAACTGAGCAAAAATGTGCGTTCTAAGTGGGTAAAGCTGCCAGTGGTCTGAATCAGGCTAAAGAAAGCATCTTGCTTTGCTCATTTTCTAGTTATCTCTTATGTGCAAATTTTGTGCAAGCATAACCTGTGATTTTGAAACTGAGTCTCTCCAATATCAGGATAATCTTTAAGCAGTCCTCCACAGAAGAGGAAGGCCAGAAGAACGGCTCCCTGCTGGGAGAAGCAGCCCTCCTCCCAAAAGTGTGTCTCACACAACCAAGCAAAATATTCCACAGTCGGCTCCAATTAAAAAATGATAAAGTATTCTTGTAAGGCTCATTTGCTGCAGAACTCAAGTCCTCCTTGCGGATGCTTTCTGGGAGCAAATTTTCCCAATGGGAACAGATCCAAAGAAAGAGAATAGATCAGTGGTAACAAATGCAATTAGGAAGCACCATGACTGATGGGACTGCTGAGCAGCTGAGGGCAAGCCCACCATAGAAATAAAGCTGGCAGCCCTCATACAGGTAGACGCAGTACTTACTGTGAACTTGGGAGTGCCCCCCACATTTCAGGTCGCTCCCCTGCTGGCTATCCAGCTGGAATAAAGACAACGTGAACAGCAGAACACTTCAGAAAATCAGTTTCATGTGTAGTTGTGGGCTGACAAAATAATCTGAGTTTTACACAAAGAAACATGTATCAATTTTTAAGGCATTTGAATGGGAAGTGGAAGCAAACCCTAAAAGAAGATATTCTCTTACTAAAAGACTGCTATTATTCATGCCTAAAAAATCTGATTAGTGCAAATAAGACTGGTAACTCCGATTTTAAAGCTGAGTACAATGGGTTAAAGGAGCATAAAACTCTGCTATGATCTCTACACCCAACATAACTGGGCAAAGTCAGATCCTCAGGTCTTTTTACTACAACAATTCATAGAATTAGCTGATTGATCAACACTTGAAGAAAAAAGTTACTTTCATCCCAAGCTGACGCATCAGTACTTGTGCCATCTAGTGGCTCCCTCCTTCAGGGAAATGCACTGCTAGTTATTAAAAGCCTTCGGTTAAGGCTGTTTCTTTAACATACAGTGGTCAGCCTCCTGAAAGTCTGAAATATGCACTGCTGAACGCTACTGCTCACCAGGAATAGGACACAATAGAATCCAACCTCTTCTCCAGACACTTGTCTACACGAAGTGCCCATACTTAAAGGGACATGACAAAAAACCCACCACATTTTCCCTTCCTTCAGAAACGCCTTATATCCCCTTCAGTTAATCCAGTAACGAGTGTGCTGAGCATAGTTTCCATCACAAAAATGGATACAAGGCCCTTCCCATGCCCAACAGTTAAGGTCTGAAAGACTAAACAAGCCTTGCAGCTACATGCAAACCTAGTTTTTCTGCACATTTTACTTGATAAACAGAACTACAGTTTGAATTTGGATTCTTTGGCTTGCAAAGCTCTGCTTGCAAGCTCAGCTCTTTCTTTTAACAAGACAGTTTCTTCATCACTGTTTTGGACTTGCGCATTTTTCAGTAAGAAGTGGGTAAGGAACAGTTTCAAGCTTTCCCGTAGCATTCCCAGTTTGGGATTGTCAGATATCCTGTAAAGATACAGATCAAAACATAGTCTTAGACTTCTACAGTTACATTACAGAAAACAAGCAAACAAACAACACCCAAAACGAAAGCAAATGCTGAATGTGAAATTCCTCATGTTACAGCACAGTGGTTGCAACAATTTTCTCCTAACTTTATGTGATGTTGTGACTGCAGTGCAACTTACTTCCTGGAGTAGGTTGTAAATCATGGCTGTCTCCACTACAACCAAAACACTGGAACTCAATTTTACATGGGTGTTTGCAGATATGTTCATAGATTGTAGTGGATTAGGTGAAACGGAAGTGTCAGGGCAATATTTTAGTCCCTTCAAAAGAGCTGATGTCTTTTGAACCCCGTGGAGAAGAATTCCTAACAAGTTCCCCATCCCATGTACAACAGTAAGATCTTCCACACAACATTCATTAAAAAAAATAACAAAACCTCAAAGCTTTCCCTCATTAGTGTAAGAAAAAAGAAAATAATAAGGAAGAATTACTATAGAAATCTACCAGCAAAGACTGAAACTCACTGCACACAGATGGCAAAGCAATAAGATATTCAGGGTTACAGAGCTCTGCTCATGAAAATCCAATGAAACGTACATAATAAGGCTTTCAGATATTCAATGTAATACTTTTCACAGCTGTATGTGTATCACAACCTGCACTAACAAGCAAATGATACCCGCTGCCCCCCCACTTCCAGCTTCCCCCAGGCAAGTTTGCTTTTCAAGAGTGGATGAAAAAGGCAGTGTATAATTCCAAACAAAATAGGCAAAATTACCACTAACGAAAGATTCTCTGATGACTTACCTCCCAAAAATATCATTAATGTCATCATCATCTGTTTTGATTAGCAGCATGCTTAGCACTTGTCGCAAGAAACGGACTTTGGGTTTATCTAGATCACCAAATTCAATTACCTGATTTAGAATAGAGAAAACTCATTCAGCTCAAGTATTTCAAACGACTGAATCTTTTTCACAGTGAGCAGAGCTCTTAGAAAACCTGCTGGCCTCCCATATATACCGAATCTGAGGTTCGGCACAGGAGAATTATCTGAGAACACTCCCTCCATAAAGCCAATCAAAAAGGAAGCAGTCAAGCAGTTCTAAGGAATAACCTGTCCAGCAGTAACAGAGTACAAATATATACATTTTCAATTAGATAAATACTTCAGAAGTACCTAGAACAATCTAGAATATTGCCTGCTTACCGCACTGCAATCACTCTTCTAAATAAATTCTACAGTTTTCTCATTCTGAAATCCAAGCACTCTGTATATTTCTTCCTGGTCTAATAAAAACCAACAGCAACTAAAATGCATGGCACAAAATCCAAAGCCTGCTAATGAAATGGCCTCAGTTCCAAATCTTACAAATGTTCTACATATGGAATTCTACAGGGATTGTATTGGTTTGTTTACCCTGTACTTGTAGTGGGGATCCTTTTCCAACAGTCGTGAGACCCAAACCACCTGTTCCAAGACAGCTTCTCAGTTTGGGAGAGCAGTACCACTGGTTCCCTGGGTTATGTCAGTAGGACAGATACATCCTCCATGAATTAGGGACTGAAGGGTAGCATGGCACATGAGAACCCTGGGTTTGGAGCAGAAGCCATGATGGCAAGGCAGTCACCCAAGCCTACTAGGCTCAATGGATTGATTACCAGATACAAAGATGTTTCTGCATTGTGTTCTTCAGGATTTCTGTATGCCTAAGCCACCTCAGGCTCCCTTATCCCCAAAGGACAGCATTAGCGTAGTCAATGAAATTAATCTGCTAATTTTAGAACAACTTTCATCTTTATGATAACAAACAGCTAAAGCACCATCTAGGTAACAGAGAATATACATTTTACACAGAACTTGTAAATGCAAGGAGAGCACACAAATATTTTAAAGTAAAATACACCAACCTTGAGAACTGAAAGTGGCAATGACTTTGTCCTTACTAAGTGAACCAACAGTGATACCAAGTTGGAGATGGCACTGGCTGACAGATTTCCCAGGTCTCTGATTTTGTCCCAAATACTAAACTGAAATGTCACCTAAGTATCAAGGAAAAAAATGAAACAAAACCAAATGACTGTTTAAGTGAGAAACAGCAAAATCTTTGGACCTTCTATTCCTTATGAGTCCTCTGCTCACTAGGAAACGTTGGATCAGACTGTTCAATCCCTTTCCAAATGTGCAAAACAGAAGAATGAAAACTTTCTGAAGAAGATATTTTGTTTCCTACTCAGATCTGACACGGAGTATACCTTACTGAATGCATCCCCATATACAAGGAGATTTTTTCCTCAGGATAATGAGATCTCGGCAGGCATGCATGTACTGGCAGGTGCTTAGTAACTGCCTCACTATAACAACGGCACTGAAAGTAGAAACTTCTTTACCTGAAATCGTCTTTCATATCCACAAATTTTGCTAGCCAAAAATGCATAGAAGGGGTTATATGTCTTCTCCTGTAAGCAGCAATAAAGGATAACGTGAACAATTTCTCTCTCCTGCTGATCTTTCAACCCAAGTCTAAAATTTAGGCAAGAGAATGGAAATCGTTTAGTAAGGGGAAGAAAAAGACAACTACAATAGTCAACATTTTTAATACCTTCAGAACAAAACAGCACAAAAAAACACACAAACAAATCTCATTCAATTCTAGCTGTTGGGAAGTTCTTACAAAGTCCTTAAAGCACCGAATAGAATCAAACCCTTTACACTGTAAGCTAAGTGAGTATTCTGGTATGGCAAGATAGAAGCGTTGCAGCATTAGTGGTGTTAAAGAAGTGGTTGTAAAAGCAACACCAAAATGGATAGAGGTGGAGTGATCCAAGTATAATTACTTCCTGGAAAGGGAAAAGTAGCCCACTCCCTGCTCAAAGCTTTCCACAAAGGAAAACAGAGGAGATGATCTGTCATCATGCAGTCATTGTTTGCACCTTTGAAAGCAGAAATACTGCAGCAAGCACTGCAACCTGGTGTGCCAATACAGAAGATAAAGTACTGGTACTGTAGTATCAATCTATAGTATCAAAACAAAAACAAGAAAACATTATCAGAAAGAAGTTACACTGCCTGTCTCTTGACATCAAGGCCAAGGACGAACAGCCTTCCCACTTGAACATCTGACCAGTCCGAAAGAGGGCTGAGGCGCTCTGGCAAGGAACAGCAACTAACTCACAATGCACCTGTTCTTGTGAATAATATGATTTAGCTTCCAGGGCTGTCAAACACTTGGCAGCATTAAAACCAATTAAAATGAAGAATGTTTAATATTATAATCTGAAAAATGTCAAACAAAATTATTTTCATTGCTTCAAGCTCAAGTTTCTCATGGCATTAATATAACTCAAATGTATTTTCTAACTAAGTTCGACCCCACTGGAACTTGCTCTACAGTCTGTAGAGTCCAGGCTGTCATAGTTTGAGTCTAACAGCCATTGGCTGTATGCTCCTCCAGACATCTGCCATTACATTTGATCATAGATATGTACCAGAAAAAATGTCGTCATTAAGCCAAAGAACGGAATTTAACGTTTTACAACTGAAAAATTTGGGATGATTTCTAGGTTGATTTCTAATAAACAGTGAAAACTTAAGCCTGTTTTCCCAAAACAAAAGCACTGTAACTGCTAGGTCTGGGATATCATTCATTTGCTCTCCTATCAGCCGAAGTGTGACTGAGTTGGTTACAGAAGTCTTTTTGGAAACAAATACACAGGTTCTCAGCTATCGGGAACATATCTAAGAGATGAAGTTACATTGCAGCCACTAATTTGGTACAGTCTCCTTTTCCTTATTCATTACCACTTCTAACATGACTGAGGTATTTTGGAAATGCTTATGTTGCCAAACATTTGTAATCAAGTAAAACAGCATTTTGGTTTTGTTCTTATCTTCACTTGTTCAGAGACCCAGCAGTACTTTTTCTTTTCAGACCTTGTATTCCTAAATAACTTCACTGTAAAGCTGTACAGATTTCAGAAGCCTGGTAATTTTCAGTGAAGAAGCTGCAGTCACCTCAACTATTAAATCACTCAAGAGGTACAACACCCCCATGGACTTGCAAGTCGTGATCACTTTAGAAGTTTCCCTCTATATATGGAATAACCACCTCTAAAGCAGATATTTTATCACCGACATAAGCCTGTCTCCGAGTAGATGAGGTATCATCAGCTGAAGCTCACAACTATCATTGACTCCAGATCAAAAACAGCAACATTCAGTATCACCTTTGAAAAGTTGATACAGGTGATTACAGTAGCTACAACCACCTACTGGTTATTCTGAATTGCACAACACAGTACAACAGGATATTTAAGACTTCTACAACTGTTTCCATTCTTTTTTGTGAAATGCAGAGCTTTTCCAGTTCTTCATGCCTCCGAAATAGCTTAAGAAATTGCCTGTTCATCAAATTTAAGAAGCACTCATCCCCGCCTCCAGTGTGAGTATGTGGTTTGGTAAGGATGTGCAGCCTTTCAGATAATGAAACGGATCAAGCCTCACTCTGGCTCCAGTCATGTTCCCAACACTCACATGTTGAGCCACTTCAGGGAGCTGTTCTGGCTACAAGCTAATGGCTTGCTTTTGTTGAGAGGAGGAGAAAGAGAAGCAAGTTACAGCAGCCTGGATTTAAAATGATTCAAATCACCATTTCACCACACCTCAGCTCTGCCAGAGACCTAGCAGCAGATGAATCAACAAGTGCAATTAAAATACATCTTTATGTGTTTCTCATGCTCTTCCTCGAGAGACTGACATGAAACATATGAATATAAATTTCCAAACACCCTGGAAAGCAGGTTCATATTGAAGTTAATTCCTTCTGTGACAATTCTGTGTACTTTCCATTATACTCTGCCAGATGTAGGCAGATTTTAGAGTCCTCCTCTATCTGCATTTGCTGCATAAAAATCAGTATTGATGCACATCAGGCAATCTGCAGACGTAGTTCTCCTGACAAGCCTGTGTGTATACAGATTTGTATACTAGTTTAAATAGCACAGATGAGAGGCAAGGATCAATTTGCAAATTGAGCTACCAGGCCTTGGCAAGAACTGCGGCAGCAGCAGCTAATTTCTTTTAATTGAACAAGGCCATATTAAGATATTGGAATGATTCCACTGCAGTCTTAAATCCAAGCTGTGTTTTGCAGAAGTGGCATTTAATCAAATATTAGTTGACTTTATTACAGAGTCTGTTTTGGTTTGGTTAGCAAATTAAATAATTGCATGCCATCCTGGTAAAACAATTCCTTTGAATTACAAGGCTGCAACAGGAAAGTTCAGACCTGATCTCCCCCTTCCCAGTTACTAAAGACTTGCAATTAATATTCTGACAGACACAAAGAATAACTTAGTTTGAGCCCTTCCCTGATCACAGTCTTCTAAAAAGCTGTTTGCTAAGTGTTGTGGAAACTGCTCTTAACATGGTATGTCACCCTGGAGCAAATCCAAAGCTAATAAATTCTCCAGGATGGAATACCTTCTGCAGGAGGGAAGCTCAGGTGCTAGAACACTACTACAAGTATGGACAGAGATATACATGGGGGCAAGAGCAAGCCTGCAACAGACTGGGATCCGCTAGACTGGGATCCATATTTTTTCAGTGGAAAAAACACAGAACTTCCTTAAATCAGAAGATGATGTAAATCACAGTTTTGGACCAATAAGAGGAGCTACTTAACTTCCTCTGACTGCCAGTCAGTTCTGCCTGGCTCCTAGTAGTCCTTACAGAATTTTGATTCCCCTCTCACCCTTTTATCCATCCTCACAGGGACCCCTAGTTACACACTTCTGTGATCACATTATTGATTAAATGCTGGTAAGTCCAGACCAACAGTGTTAGTTTTTCTACCCAGCTAACACTAGTTTTAGTGCTGGGCTTTCTTCTGACTTAGTACTTACTTAAGTAGCTTTTCAAAGGCATCCATGAAGTCTTCACTTGTCATCAGTACACAGAAAATACTTCTCCTGATATCAGTGTTCATCCTCTGCTTACGAGCAAGCTCCATTATCTTGGAACTCACCTGAAAGGAAAAAAAAAAAAAAAGCTTTAAGAAGGCTATTTCTGTGCAGCCTCCAATAGGACCATTAATGAAAATCTCCAGTAAATGGTAAAGCATGAATCCAAAGGTCCTGAACTTTTGTCCAATAGAGGTACAGGCGTCATCAGGAGCTTTTTCAACTATGGAAATCTAGTTTAATTGTGCCAATTATTTTTAAGAAGTGCTTTGCTAATGCATGGGACCATGCCATTACCATCTCAACAAATTACTTTTAGAATCAGCTTAGATATATGCCACCCATGGACAGACAACACTACATACAAGAATTCAAATAATCAAATCTACTTTAAGCGTTTTCTTCCATTTCACATAACAAGTTACTTTTGCATAAATGGATAAAAAGGAAACAAACTATAACAAAGTATTATGAGAATAACAGCTCTAATGAAGGTCACGAGTCCAATACTTTGAAAACTTTAAGAGCAGAATTTAGAATTCAAAAGTTTCACCTTACAGGAGTCCACAGAGTGGTTTCTGTGGGCTCCAAAACGAGTTATTCACCTATATCAAGAACATTCAGAAGAACACAGACAACAACTAGATTTATAACCAGTCCTGCTTGGATTTACCTTTCCAATATGCAATTTTTGCTGAGTCTTGCTGTCTGTGTTACTGATCATTGGTGCTCCACTCCAGGACGAGCCTATGATCCACCAGCGACCAACCCGATCTGCATTGAGGAGGGACTCCAGGGAGACACGGAGCTGTGTTTCTGTTCCAGAACTACTGCTGTGAACCTTGAAGAACAAAAACAGTGTTTTTGAAGATTTTTTTTAAGATACTTTATCTACTTAAAATTACTTTTAAATAAATGCTACAAATAAACACAGAAAAGTTTATCCCCAAAAGATCTTTAATTTAATTCCACCATCTGTTCTTCCAAGCAGCAACCTGAAGAAAATTTACCAATTTCCCTTTAGCTCTAGTTTCTCAAATAGATGAAGTTGATCAAATCTGAACTGAAATCAAAACGGAATTGTTTTAGACACTATCCACAAGGCTCCCAAATATGAAAATAAGGAAAAAAAAGCAACACATGAAAGTTTCCAGAACTTCCAGAATTATGGTCAACTTAGGAGCAGTATCTGTATCTATGCATAAAAAAGTCTTTGGAAAAAAAGAACTTGTCGTGATGACTCATTTCTTCTACACAATCATTAAACGTTCCACAATCTCTGTCATGGACAGAGACATGGACTTTGCCTCAACGTCTTTGATCAGGTATGACGTATTTTAGCAGATCGTTCTGCAGAAGGCTGACTGGCAGGAAACTGTTCAAGTACTAAAGTCATTTTAGACCACGAGACTTTAAGATTGTTAAAAGGATTCCTAAATATTTATTTTTATATACACACACACACACAATATACATATGTCTTATATAAACATACCTATCTCCTCTACTACATATTACACAGTTTAATACACATCATCAAGCTGACATAAGCCAGAATTAATTATCTGTGGTGTAAGAGCAGCTATACTATATCTGTCAACAAAGTTCTCACCAATGATCTTTTCAATTTGCGGAGTTTTTCAACGGGTTGAGGATCATAACCAGGAATCTTACGCATGTCGTTGTTCCTCAGTGCCAACATGGTCTCTAGCATAAAACGAACCTACAGGGAAAAGAAATATCGATATGAATTACGTGCTGCAAGTTTGTTAAATCAAGTAGAAGATGTGTTTTGAAAATACTGTTCTGTGAGAATAAGCAACTGATCTGGCAACGTACTTTGAAATTCAGATGGCATGGATACAAATACAGAGAAGGATGTTTGCTTTAACTCCTATTGTATTCACTCAGGTTCAAGCTTGAATTCAAAGTCTTAGCTGCTAAACACCAAGCTTTTTGAAGTGTAAAAAGTAACATGAAACAGAAGAGTTATCCACTGCGTAATAGATGCAACAGTTCTAGTTTCACCACTTGCAAGACAGATAAGGAGAAAGTAAATAACTAAATGTAATGATTGAGCTCTAACTGAGAACCTGGAGTACAGCAGAAAGCTGGTAAATTAAACTCTGGTAAATTAACACTTGCACCCAAATACTTAGCAAGGCTGATTCAGAAAAGAAAATCCTTAATATACACATACCCTAGTCTGATCCTTAAGTTCCTTCTCTGCTGCGTTTGCTTTGCTCTGGGCTTCACTGATCAGGTCCTTCAAAGCCAACGCGTCATCTTTTCTCAAGGAAAAGCCCACGTTTTTCAGGAGAAACAAAATGAGTTCAATATCTTTTTCAGTGAAACTGCTAACAAGTTTCTTCAGAATATCAAAGATCAGCAGGCAATGAACTACGTGGAAGTTATAAAGATGGGCAATCAAGGCAAGCAGATTTTCACATTCTTTCCCTTCAGCATCACTGCGACTGAGTTCATCAAATTTCTTCACCACGGCTTCCAAAAAGTGAGCGCCGACCTGGCAATAGTTCCATTAAGGAAAAACACAGTCAGCATTTAAACATTGGTAGATTTTACAGATACTGCAACACATTCATTGTGGGGGCACCGATATTATTAATTTTAAAGAAATATTGTTGTTCCCCTCAACAAATATGGATGTATATACATATAACCGTGTCACACTTTCTTAAAGTATATGTTACTTAACCTCATATAGGCCACCGAGATGGCTTTTAAACTCTGTGCAAAAAAAAGCAAATGTTCTGAGCTTACAGTACACACATCACAATTTGCTCACACACTTTTCACAAACATCTCCTCTGCTGCCAGACTGGCATGCTGTTACTGCTAACCATTTAGCCAGTAAAAGCTGCACATCCAAAACCAAATGCATCATAGTTTATCATTCCTAACCAAAATATTTAATAGGTGGTGAAGTAAAACAAAGCCAAACATAACAAACTTTCACTTGCAGAGCACAAGCTTAAGCTGATTTTAAAATGAGAATAAAACTCAGCCACCTGCCAGAGGTACAGCTGAAAAAAATCCCAGGATCTGTATTGATGAGGAAAAAATGAATGCTAAAGACTGGAATTAAAACGCTTATCAAAGCATAGTTAGGCAATGAACACATTACTGCTAGGGTTCAAACACGACTTCCCTCAGCCCACTCTCCTCACCATTACTATTGTGGTAATATTTGCTGTTTGTTTGGTTTTTATTTTGTCTGTAAGTCCTGGCAGTAGCACTGACTTGCATGCTAAACCTCCAGTAACTGAAGATTACACTATCCAGCAATCCCACTGCACAAACGTATACACACAGCCACTAGAATCTTAACTTTTGCACTGACCAAGCTAATCCAGAATGCAGTTGTGTTACACTTGTGTGTAATGCATACACTAGACTTATTTTACGGAAAAAAAAAAAAAAAGCCCTATGGCACTTCATAATATAGTTCAATGCTACAAACTTATTGTAGGGGAACTGTCAGGACAGAGCTTGAACTGGTGATTGAGCACCTGGTGAAGGGCTGTGGCTGGCTCAGGGAGCACAGGTATATTTTTGCACCTGCATTCCCCACTTGACCTGAAGGGGAGGACCCAGGGTGGAGCCCTGCTGGGCTCATATAAGGATCAGCCACTGAAAGGAGAGCATCTCTTGGACCTGGGCTGCTTTGTCGGGAGTGCTGTGTAGCTAGAAAGCTCCTTCACCAGCTGGGTGAGTTCTGTTCTTCTTTCTGTATATGGTTGTTGGCCTACCTGTGAATGCTTTGCCTAGTATTGCTGAGAAGTTGTCAGAAACAAACTTGCTTCTTCATGAACAAAGCATTTATAATCAAAGGTGCTGAGTAAGAGGGACATTAGTATAGAAGACTGTCTGAATATCAGCTGCCTATTACACAATATTCTAGTAAGTTTCAGCTTCTGAGCAGATTACATTACTCTTCTTAAAGTGATGTTATAGTATCATGCATTACTTGTATTAACAACAGCCTTCCAGGAAGCAGAGAAACAAAAACTTTAACAGCAAGGCTGTGTAGGGAATTTAGTGCAACTGCATCCATCTGATATTTAATGATATCAGAGACCAGGTATTATTTGGGTCAACAAATATATAATGAACTTGCATCAATGGTTTGTGCCCTATGTAGGGTGAGATTGTAACTAGATGGGAATACTCTGCTGAAGCACCTCAATTCTCTAATGAAGGTGTCATTGCTCAAATATTTCCTTTGCAATTTTAGCTTCCTGACAGTAAGCCAGACGTAGGTCTCAATCATCCATTAACTTCAAAAATACAAAAAAGCCTCAACTTCTGAGAAAGCTGCCATAATTTCTGAAGCTTTTGACATTTTGAGTCACTTATACCCAGCTATGATTTACACAAGTGGGCTTTAAGAGAACCAAAGGGACTTTTCCCACTGATATGGAAGGGCTTCTCTAACTGCAGAATCTTTCTTACTTGTATACACAGTACACAAATGTTCTCATATGCTCAGGAGAACATCTATTCAACTACAGATGCTATTTAGTGCCATACAATCAGAAACAAAAAGGCATTCCAAACAAAGTATCAGCATGCTCCCCAACTTGTACTGTTCAACAGTATTAGTCCCAGCCCCAAGAATTACCTCAGTTCCTACTGTTTGATGAAGAATGCTGACCAAAAGGACATGTTCCATCATCAGTCTTGCAGGCATGGCAACCGCAGTAACACAAGCATTCATAAGGATACTTGTTAGAGTTTCATTCATGTCTTTTCTGCTGTTGGCCATGTAGAGCTCTTCCAGCTGTCCACTAATGGAGGACAAATTTGGCTCACTCAACCTATTGAGAAACAAAACTCAATGTTTGCCATTTTGCTCCTTTGCACAGTTCCATTATTTTCAACATATCCAACCTGCAACCTCTTCTTAAGCCCAGCTAAAATGAGTGAGAAGATGACTGTAATGGGCCTCTTGTATTTTGCTGTGTTCACTAAAGAAAGACCTCCAAGTTTGTTCAATTTTAACACAGCATACTGATGGGGGAATAGTAGGGATCTCCCACTGCAGGGTTTTTTTTAGTAAGTGTACTGAAATTGACACTTGAAGAATTACAGCCAGCGCTTGTGGGCAGCAGCTGTGTAGAATTCAGCCCAATCTTAAATTTATTTGATAGGTGTTGCAACTTCTATAACTACCAACTCTGAAGAATTTCTATCAACAAAGATAATTATTATTAAGGATTAGCAGACACGGCTGCCAACTTAAAAACACTTTACAAAGATAAAAGTTCACATCCGTGCCACCTTTCTTTGAATGATGAGCACTGTCACATAGAATCACAAAGATTAACGACTTGTCCTTATTACATTACCTATTAATGAGACCATTCACCATTTTCTTCAGTCTTCCCAATTCTTCTCTCTTCTTGTCATCAAGTTCCTCCTGAGCTTTTCTCACTTGAGGAGGAATGTACTTTGTAGCACTGTGATTATGATCCTCCTTATCAAGAAAACAATCAGCAGATGAGTTTAGTATTTAAAACATTAAACTTAAGTTACATTTAAGATTGATAAGACTTTTTGTGGTGCATACAATAACTAATGCCAAAGGAACAACCTCATTCAGGAAAAAAAAAAGCACGCAGAAAGTTACTGCTTATGATCAGCTTGAGAGAAGCAGAAGAACCTACCTCTCCCCTTCACATGAAGTTTATGTAAACTACTTTTAATGAAACTGACATCTTAGGTCTCTGTTTTAACCAGACAGACAACAGAAACCCCCCCAGGTGAAAGCCTCAGCTGCAGTGGTGCTATCAGATTAACTCAGTGCCATGTGGCTAAATAATGTTTGGCTTCCTCTCCTCCTCTTGCACTACAAAGCCAAACACAAGCAGAATATCTGGGATCCACAGGAAGAAGGAACTCCAATTTCCAGTGCATATTCATTGCCTTATAGGCTCTTTACAATCTTAGGGGAGTGCTTAATCTGGCTCTGGGATGGTGACACTTTTGTTCCTTTTACTTGTTGACTGTATGTACACAAACAAGGCTCTGTGTATTAGGGTGCAGTGTGCCAGCATGTGTCTTTAAGACTTGGCAGAAGCTCAGAAGTCGCTGCTGCTGCTGCTGGACCAAGCATGGTTTTCACCATCACCTCTCCACACCGGTCAGACAGCAAACAACCAGCACTTTGTAGAGGTGATGCAGGGTCTGCTTTGAATGTACTCTGAGAAGCGAGTCTGCATTATTTCAAGCCAGCTCCCTACCTCCTGCTCCTCCTCCTGGTCCGAGGCCTCGCTTCCCTCAGGCAGCCCGCTGTCCTCAGGGGATGAGCTCTCGCTGTCCCACTGCCCTTCCTCATCTGACCCTTCGAAGCCGTCACAGGCCTCTACCAGCTCCTCGGGGTCCTCCTCAGCCTTCTTAGGGTTCTCCTTAGCCTCCTCAGGGTCCTCCCCGCGCCCCCCCGGCTCCGGGCCCTCCTCCTCATCGCTGCTGTGGTAGAGCTCTGCGAGGCCGGCGCCGGAGCCCAGGGCGCCCAGCACGTAGCCCAGCCCGTCCCGCAGGAAGCTCTGCGGCAGCTCCTCGGCCGCGGCCTCCCCCTTCTTCCTGCGGCGCTTGCCGAGCCTCAGCTGCCGCTCCAGGCGCCGGATCTCCCTCTCCTCCTCCTCGTTGGCCTCCAGCAGCGCCCGCTTCCTCGACGAAGCGGGGGCAGACGGCTGCGGGGCCGCTACGGGTGGCCGCGACGCTTTCTGGGGCGGTGTCTTCTTCTGCCGCGGCGGTTCCGGCTGCTTTTTCTCAGCGGCGGCGGGCGCGGCCGGAGCCGTGGGGCGGGCAGCGGGAGCCGGGCGGACCACCGCGGCGGGGACGTTCCCCGTCTCTCCGCGTCGGAGGAGGCGGCGGCGGCTCCGCTTCAGCCTGCGCTTCTCCTTCCTCGCGTCCCGCCGGCTCTTTCGGCTCGGCCTCTCCGAGCCTTTCAGCGGGTGCTGCTGCGGCGGCTGGTCCCCGGCCGCCTGCACGAACTCCTGCACCGCCAGCCGCAGCCTGTCCAGCTTCCCGTCGCTGCGGCGAGCGCGGCCGCCCGGCCGCTTCATCCTTCCCTGAGCCACGCCGCGCCTGGGCGCCGCCATCTTGGGGAACAGCGGTGCTTCGCTTCCGCCTCCCGGGCGCCGTTTGGGGCTGCAGCGCTCCCTGCTGGGCCGGCGCGGGGCGGGAGCGGCGGTTCCCGTGGCGTGTGGCGGCCCGTTCGAAGCGCGTTCCAAAGCCATTCAATCCGTAGCGGTCACGGAACCGAAATCACAAAATCGTGGGGGTTGGAAGGGACTCTTGGAGATCATCTCGTCCAGCCCCCTGGTGCGGGTTCCCTACGGTCGGTTACACAGGAAGGCGTCCCGGCGTGTCTTGGATCTCCAGGGAAGGAGAGTCCACCACCTCTCTGGGCCTCCCCCACAGTGAAGTGTTTCCCTTGTCCTGTCGTTGGGAGTCTCTGAAAACAGCCTGGCCCTCTCCACTTGACTCCTGTGCTTCTGGTGTTTATTGTAGAATCATCATAGAATCGTTTGAATTGGAAGGGGCCTTTAAAGGCCATCCTGGCCATGAGTAGGGACACCTATAGCTCCATCAGGTGCTCAGAGCCCCATCCATCCTGACCTTGAGTGTCTCCTAGCATCCACCTTTCCGGGCAGCCTGTGCCAGTGCTTCACTACCCTGATTATTAAAAACTTCTTCCTTATATCCAGTCTGTATCTCTAATTTTATTTTGAAACCATTTCCCCTTGTCCTGTCACCACAGATCCTGCTAAAGCGTCTGTCCCCTTCTTTCTTACAGCCCCTTTAGATACTGACAGGCCGCTCTCAGGTCCCCCCGAGCCTTCTCTCCTCCAGGCTGCACAGCCTCAGCCCTCTCAGCCTATCCTCACAGGAGAGATGTTCCATCCCTTGGATCGTTTTTTGTTGCCCTCCTCTGGACGCTCTCCAACAGGTCCATGTCTCTCCCGTGCTGAGGACTCCACAACTGGATGCAGGGCTTAAGGTGAAGTCTCACAGCTCAGAGCAGAGGGATGGGATCCCTCTTCAGCAGAGCTATACTCTATCCTTTTATCCCCCAGCTTGTATTTTTTCCTAGTATAAATATGGTTGGTACTTTCATTACAAAAGGGAAGCAAACAATTCCTCCCTCATGACTATAGTTCAAGGCCTTGCCACCAGCAAAGCAGGCAGGAGGTTCCTGTGGCCTCTCAATACCACAGGAGCCCAGAGTTCAGCATCCCCGGGTTCATCATGATCTTCCCCATTCCTTATTTTAAACTCTTTACCACACTGTCAAGTTCCAGTGTCTCTTTCCGAGCATGCTAAAGGCAACACTGACATGAGCTGCCAATGTCACTGGGGCACTTCCCTGATGGCAGTGGAATGTGATGATGCCACTCCTGGGGACTGGTGACCCAAGCCACAGGCGAAGGAGATGACAAACTGTCTGTCATTTCTGTGATCAGAAGGAATTAGATGTCCTGTGTCACTTTGCTGCTGTCAGCAGGAAAGCCAATTGACAGCTTGATCTTATTTTTAGTCTCTTTTTTTCTTCACTCCATGCTTATGTAATCTGCTGGGAGTATGCATTTGGCCCCATGACTGTGTCCTCTCCTCTAGTCAACTTTGAAATCTGACGGCGAGTTTTGGTTGTGTTTGACAGTTCTCAAAGTCAGTTCAGTTCTCCAAAACACAGACTTTCCTCAAATTTTATGATTTATCAGATTTTCCATTGTAGGGGAAAGAGCTTTGCAGCTGAACGAAACTCAGACATTAATATACATCACAGAAAATCCGGGCAAAGGAAGCCCTGTGCATGCGACTCGGACTCAGAAGGAGGATCAGTCTTGAATCTCCTGTGGGTACCAAATCCATAGGAAGTCAGGCTTCATTATTTTTCCTCTCTTGCTGCATTCCTGAACTCCCTTGAGTAGTGAAGTACTGGAGAGAACTTCAGTTTTAGCTGAAAATTTAACATGGTATTATTTTTCTGCAGATTATTTTTGCTTTTCTATGCATGTTTCCATACTCTCTCAATGACATCATGTGTCCTAGATGACCCCATGCTCCAGAAATCCAGCATTCTCAAGGCTGGTGTATAATGAATCTCTCCCTCTCAGTGACAAAATATGTTGCGTTGATTTGTCGAGGCACTCCTTTTGCTACATTTTAAACTATATATTATGCTCTAATTTATTGCTGCTCTGCTCTTTCTTCATGCACAGACAGCTCACATGCATTTTGCATCCTATTTATAGATTTATTGATAATACTCTTCCATCAGCATGCCAGAATGGTAGATAAATACATCTGAATATAATTTGAGCAAATATTAGATGCTTTTAAAACTAAGATTTGCATCCTCCTTCTGTCTCATTGTGTAATTTGTCATTCAGGGCAACAGAGCTCTCCAACAATGGGAAATCTCATATTTCTTCAAAGAAAGAGAATGCCAATATTTGCCACCTACATGATCACCAACAGTTCATGCATCAGAGGAAAACATGTATTTTGCTGAATATATAATCCAAAATTTGGGTGAAAATGGGCATGCTACTTTAGCACAAAATGCAGTAGAATAATCATCACTTGTTACACTTTCTAAGAATTAAGGTAAAGCAGAATTTCAGAGAAAATCTAAAAGTAATCATCAAGAGAATGCTATATTGAAAGAAATAACAATCTGCATAGATTAATTTATCATGCAAATCTACGGATGCTGTATCTAGATAAATACGTTATAACAAGTAATTCAGATACTGCTCTAGAGCACTGTGGATTACTGTTTTACATTTACCAGTTAGGTTTCTAATATGTAGTAAATGCAGTTTTCTTGTCATGACATTATAAGAAGCTCTTAAACCTGTTCCAACTTTCTTGTGTCATCTAAACAGAAGAGGAGAAATTCACTTTCCGTAGTACAAATTTCACATTTAGATCTCTGCCTCATGTCAGCATCACTTAGCAAATCTGAATTCAGAACTGGGGGAACATTTTGTCATTGTTCTTTGTTTTGACAGTGATCCCACAGCAGAGAACAAGCAGTAAGGGCAGGTTTCGTATTTAGAATTAAATTGAACATAATGGCATGATTCACTGGAAATGAAACTTCGTATAGAGTTGTTGCTTCCGGATATTTTTGCTTTCTGCTGAGATAACCTTTGTTAGCAGATGTCTTTTGCTATAACATTTTATTCATGGATTTGCTTTTTTTTCTTCTTCTTTTTTTTTTCTTTTCCTTGCAGAGTGATTTGGATAGCCATCTGTCTGCTATTTTTTCTGGTCACCTCTCACAAGTCATGAAGACGATACTTAGTGTCTATATTACACAGATAGGTAAATACTTGCTCTTCTGTAATTTGCCACTGTTGAGAATAGCTTGTGATTTATCAGCACAGGAAATATCTATGTTGTTCCAGGAAGACTTTCACAGGGTCATTCTTTGTTCTTATCAGTGGAGAAAACTGCCTGATTCTTGTAAGAATCTCTCTTTAAATCCAAAGCCTTTTTTGACTCTACAGTCTGAAAAGTTAGTACCAGAATGCATTTATTCAGAGCAAGGAGAGCAGCAGAACAGTGTGAGCTTCCTTAAGACAGTTGTGACTTTCTAACATGGCACCTGCCTACTTGAGGTACTGTTCACTCCCATGTCATGTTGCCACCACATTGGTCAACAGAACTGACATTTGTTCTTGTGTGAAAAAGAAGGGCTGCTGGGAGAGATTTTCTGTGAAAGGATGTCCTCTGGAATATGTTTTCCAAAGTCTCAGATCAGTACAAAGTTGATGGCTCTTCAAATGTGCTTCAGTTCCATCTGCCTCAGAAGTTATTGGTAGGTGAGAGAAGTTATTTCCTTATTGCTTTAAAGACACATCTCTGTTGCTGAGATTTTTTTTTTCTTTTATGAACTATATCTTACAACTTCTTAAGTCAGGCATAATGACAGTTGAGCTACACAAACACTTTGTCCTGGTGGTTCCAGAATTTCCACGATCTTTGTATCTGACCCAGGGTCAGTCATTTTTCTTTTGTACAGGATGACTTATCTTCCCTCATTCTGACTCTAAGACCATTGAAATGCCTCCTCCTTTATCTGCAAGTTTGCCAGCAGAAGCTACCACCTGTAGCACCTTCACATGCAGGTGCATATTACTTCCTCTTTTTTTAGGCTGCCCCAACAGGTTTTCTGATTGAAAGCTGTTTGCTGAGTTTTTCACATCCCTTCTGTCTTTTGATCCCTGAAATCAATGCCCTTTCAGTCGCTGCTGACTGGTGATACTCGTTAACAGCAATCTACGGTTTGTGCAAACTAACACAGGCTGTTTCAATTGAAACAAATTAGGAATAAATCATAGGAGTAGGTCTAAAAGTCACTAACTTCCCCCCTACCCTCCCTCCAAAAAAGAAGTAGGAAAGCAGGAGCCATAAGTGGCAATCTCAGCAGGCAAAATTAGATCGAGGAGAAGATGTCTTCACTGACTTTAATCATTAATGTGTTTTAGTTCACTGGAAGGAAGGAGTGGGTACTGAAGGTTATTATTTAGATAAATGATCTGAAAGGCAAGCATAAAAAGACAGGTATAATGTGTGAAAGCAAAATCCCATTTCCCCAATCCATTAGCATTTTTAGTTTTAAACTATAAGGAGATTATCTAATACGTGACATGGGGATAACAGAAAGAACGTAATCAGATGACTTTCTTGTTATTAAAAGGAAGAGGTAGGTTGCAACTAAAATGAGGTTTTAAATTAGTGCTTTGTGCACATCACAATCCAAAAATACACAGTTATAAATCAGGATAACATCATTGATCAAACTCCCACATTATGGTACTTTGCATTTCCTATATGACATTTATATAATCAATGAAATGCCTCCATAGAAGACTTAAGTCTATGCTGAAAGTTGACCTTACCTAAAGAACACTTGTATTATACTGCCATTGACAAGGCAGTTTTCCTCAGAGATGAAGTAAATATTTAACAAGGAACATTTCTTTTTTTCCTTTGTTCTTTCTCCTTTTATTTGTAATTATTTAGCTTCAACATATTGCTTGTAACTCTCTTCCCTGAAGATCAATCTGTGTGTATTTTTGTTGTTCAGTTCTGAGGAGGCAACTTTAAAAAAACATTGCTTGAAAGTAGGAATGGTACTCTGGAATAGATACCTATGACTGCATGAGTTCAACAGATCACCTTTTACCTATTTGTTTATCTATAAAAAATGGAAGTGCTGCCACTCACAGGAACAATTCACCAATAGCGACGTTCAGTGTTACTGTTCATCCCACTGCTAACACTATCTTTTAACATGCAGGGTAAGTTAATTCTTTCCAGAGACAATTTCCAGCAGCTTTTTTTTTTCTTTTTTTTCTTTTAAGCTCAGAGGGTGTTCTTAACTATTACCGGAAGTCTTACTCCATCATTCCTGCAGCTTTGTTAAACATACAAAACATAGTATGTATCTGAGTCAAGGCACAATCAGGTACTTGGAAGCCTTTCCATGATGACAGCAAGCTTTGGATCTGGTAACAAATGCTGTAACAGTAATACCAATTTATACTTGTTGGTTGCTATCCCACATCTTAATATCTGTTCCTATAATATATTATGTTATTGTTCTTAACATAGGATTAATTTATACACAGTTCTTATTCAGGAACTCTACTTGCCCAACTATAACCAGAATATGGCATTTCTAATTAGAGACTTCATTCTCTTTGCTTGCAAGCAAACTATGAGATTTGTGTCTATTGCAGTTCAAAAAGAAGGCAGAGGGCTCAGCAGAGCCTTAAGCAAATCCAAGTATCAGAACTTCTCAGGCATTTCCCAAGACTGGATTCCTAGCCTCCGCATGCCTTGTAGATGGAATCTTACCAGGTAACTTTAGTTATCTGCGAACAGATGTTTACAGTTGAGCAAATTAACCTAGGGTCCCTCTTGACTCAAAGAAAAGAAAAAGAAGCTTCTAGATGTGAGGAACTGTTTTAGAAAGAGATTAATCACTGTGTGATCTACGATGACTATAAAGAGAGCCTGAAGAGATCAGTGCAGCTGAAAAATCATTGTAGATGTCTGCTATTGAGTGAGATTAATCCAATCTTAGTTATGTTACATGTAAAATGACTTAGAAATATCTACTCATGCTTTGTGATGTTATACCCACTAACTCAGGCCTCTGAGATCTCTGCCTGGCAGGGCTAAGTGAGATTCCTCTGGATACATCCAGGTCAATTCCATGCTCCAATGTGCTCTGTCAAAGAGCTTTTTCATAGGCTGTATGCACCTTGTTTCCTTCTCTCAGCAGCCACATCATCATCCACCATGTGACGGCCAGTTTGTACCTCTGTCATTTTGGGATAACACCCTGTGATTTGCTGATGCAACTGTGAGTGTGCTGAAAGCTGGATTAGTTAGTAGGTGTGGATTAGAAATAATACTTCTACCCTCATGAATGACTTAATAATCATCACCAGTTTTAATCTATATCCTCACAAGATGTTGATAATGTCTACCATCAACAGAACATTCCAGCCTGACAAAGCCTTTTTCTCCCTGATTGTTCTCACAAAGTGCTTTGAAATAGCAGCACTGATTTAGCTCTGAGAGAAAAGATGGAGTCACTTTAAGAGGAAAAATCATCTAACTCATTTTAAACTTCAGTTTCAGAATGAGATGGACAGCACCCCAGCCTCCATTAACCAGATGGTGAGATCTCCACTGATTCAAGAGGCAGCTTTCCATGACAGTTGCAGACAATTGTTTTAGGCAACCAGATAGTATTTGGCATTTTGCTTCCAAGAGGACGGGGCAGTGAAACAAAACCATGCATATACAAATTTTAACAACCTCATGTTTGAGTCTGGAACATACCTGACTCTGGAAGCCACTCTAATATACCTCTACATCTGGTAATGTCTCTTTCAGGCAATCTCTATCTTTACAGATCAACTTATTTTTTTTTGCAGCTGCAATAGGATAACATCATTCTGCCTTACTTTTCCTGGCAGTACATTTCCTTACCCTTCTTTATGCTAACACCAGGACTTATGGCATAATCCACCAAATCCAAGATGTGATCCAAACATAACTAATAAGCTGTTATTTGTCCTGGATCAGGGTTTTTTTTTTTTTTTTTTTTTTTTTTTTTTGGCTGCAGAAAGAGGTAGGCAGCAGTAGGAAAGGAAAGTGCCCTTTCCAATGGCAGTACAGGCTGCAACTAGGCTAAATGAGTTATGAAAAGGCACCATTAGCAGATTACAAAAATGTACTGCGTCAGGATATCCTGCTGGTGGGACAGTTAGTTCCCGTGTTGATTTAAATGAGAATTCATTACTCTACAAGTACAGCTGGTCTTTCTGTTGCGCCCATCTGCATTAACACCTGTGCCACATATGAAATAGGTTCTGAAACACAGGTGAAAACAAGAACAATTACAGAACCCCTTTTTGTATAGTCGCAGTGTTTATCATGATGTTTCTGTCTCTTGCTCTCCTGAATAATTCTGCAAAAATAGCATGCTGATAAGTAAACTAATATAAAGAACAAGGCTAAACAACTATGTATATGTATGCACATCTGGGGAGCTGACTGGTTCTGTATTGTTGGAATTTCATTTGTCAGTATGAATTTTCTCCTTCCTTACTGGTGCATAAGGTAAGATACCTATTTTTAGGACAACACAGATTTGTCTGGATTCACTTACAGAGTCATGCTGTTAAACTTATTGCACTCCACTCCTGTATATAACCACGGGAAAAGAGGGTATGTGTTAGTATCATGTAGAGTAGTACAGTTACAGAAATAACTGGAAGGGTTTTGTTCTTTATCTTACACTGGCAGTTGTAAATTCATAACTGTAGGTGCCATATTTTCATTAGGTATTTCTAAATTCTCACAATATGGAGACCTGATCTATTATGGGAGGACTCTGCCGTCCCCTAATGAAAAAGAAACAACAGTAAGAATTGTGCCTTTGCCTATAACGTATGCCAAGATGTTTGAATTCTCATTTCTTTAATCCCAAATTGTGCATGTGAGCGATTCCAGTTCTAAGACCTATTTATTACCTGTGTGGTGTAATATTACTGCCTATTTTTGTGGTCTGTAGATGGAGATTATGCTCTAGAGGAAGGCAAGCATACTGATAATTTGACCTTTTGTTTCACTACAGAGAGTAGCTAAAGGTTTAGTAACAAAACAGCCATAATACTGATACTGTTTGTCTGCAGGTGAGCTGCCTACATGCAGGAGTTGTTTTCCTTCTTTGGCATTCACAGAAATAGAACAACAGAGGTTATATGACTCTAATGCTGCTTGGTAAACTGATCATGGCTTTTTTCCATTTCAGTTTGAGTATTGCTAAAAACTTGATCTAATGCATTTGAACACAGGATCAAAACCAAGGTCAAAATGAGTTCCGGTCTTGCTGTATTAACTGCCTTTTCATAGTCCTGAGCAACTCACTTAATCCCTTCCTTTGAATTTAGTTTTTCAAAATAATTGTAAATATGCTATGTGTTAACATGCAGCACATTGATGGTGAGATAACTGTTTAGAAGTTCATTGTAAAGAGCGGTGAATAGAAAGGGTGCCAGGCAAGAAGTGTAATGAGAAATAGATCTAAGCAGCAAAATTGAAGTACTGAACTTAACTGGATTTCCCTAAGGATGAAGAAGCACTGGGATTTCTCATTGAGAGGGTGGTTAGACACTGGCACTGCTGCCCAGAGAAGCTGTGGATGCCCCATCCCTGGAGGTGCTCACGGCCAGCTTCCACGGGGCCCCGGGCAGCCTGAGCTGCTGGGTGGCAACGAGCCCATGGCAGGGGATTGGAGCTCTGTGATCTTTGAGGTCCCTTCCAACCCAAGCCATCCTATGATTCTATGATTTAGGGTTCAATATGACCTGATTATTTTTGATTAAGAGAAGCAAGCAGTTGATCTATTCAGGCAGACATTTGGAATATCGTATTTAACCACAACTTTCACTTGCTCAAGTTCAACAATTGCTGTTTCTGCTCAGCAGAAAAGGTCATTCTCATTAGGTGACAATGCAAATTGGGTACATCACATCTGCATATTTAAATATGCATATGAGTGTTCTCATTTTTCTTTGGAAGTACAGACCTTTGAGCCAAGTGGAATTTGTTCTACTCTAAGCTTGAAAGTGAACTTCTGTGCAATAAAGATGATTGGGTGTCACAGGGCATCTGACATATTTTTTCTAATTGTGATTCCAGATATTTGATGGCAGACAGGAAGCCTGTGGCTGGATTTCACAAGAATGAAAAATTAGAAGTCAGCCTAGATTCCAGTTTTTGTGTAGGAACAGAGGTGATTAAGCAAAATTATTAGACCTATTCAAGGCCAACATCAAAAATTGTTTTAAAGACCGGTGTTAAAGATTGATGTTAGTACCAGCCTCTTGATGCAGACTGGGAATGTAGCCATGGAACAATCCCAGCCTTCAGCAATAAGGAAACAGATTCAAGGTCACTGCTATCCTAGGTGCTTTATTTAGCACATTTCAATGCCCACTTGGATTCTAGGCTGACCAGGGGATTTTGAAGTACCAACCACTGACCTTTTAGGAGGTAATCACTGAAACTGATTATCAGATGAGAGAAATCTTGGCATCATTATTTGTGATAGACAACTCAGTATTATTCTTCAGTAGAATTTCAAAATATTGTCACATTTTATTCTTTGGTAACGAGTTGGAATAAACACATGATCCAGTATTACTCTGCAGTTCCTTCAAAAATAATTACACACTAAAAATGGTAATATATCAAAAACTAATTACATTAAAAGTGCTTACTAATGTTTTGTTACTGCTCCGTTTAATCTTGGCATCTGCATGCCATCCATTAATTTATTTCAGTAAAAACTACAGGTCACATTGTGAAGTTCTTAATATATTTCTGTGTAGTTAAAGTTCCCCCCTTTTTTTTCCATAGGCATAGATTTGGGGTACACGATAGTGTGAATGCAGTGATGCATGTAGGAAAGGGAAATAGCTAAGGTAACACTTTACCTGTATTTCAGTAGAGTATTTTTTCACTCTATGTTATTTAAACTTGCCAGTTTTTATAATTAACTAAAACATGTTAAAGAGTTTAAAGTGCATTTTTTGTTTTCTTTTTTTTAATGTATACACTCACACCAACTCATTTAAAAGAATCCTATAAGCTGCTGCTTCTTTACAAAGGCAAAAACACCACCCATAGTAAAGTCAGTAGATAGTGATTTTGTCAAAGAAAGGAAAATAAATACCTTAATTCAATTTAGCTCAGTGTAGCTATCAGTGTATTTTGATGCTTGTAGAGAAGTTCTGTGGAGGACACTGCAATGCTGTATTCCATGGCAGTTTATGTTTGTTGCAGGATAACAATGTATTTCAGAGAACTTTAAATAAAAATAAGCATGCATACAGATATATAAATATACACACACCATGCATAACTATACATGCAATGTAATATATAAACACTCTTAAAAATTTTAAAACATACACTTTAGAAGTTTTTGAAGGAGCAAACCTTTACATAAATTCTTCCAAAAATGCCATCAGTTTGTCCTGCTGACATTGTGCATAAGTATTTCTTATTCTGTGAGAGGACAGGAACTACTATTTAAAGCCTGTAGTTATTTCTTGACTCATTAACTGTCTATGAGGACTAGGTGTGTCTAAAGAAAATGGACAGTATAGTTTCTCACATTTTCTGTTTTTCTCAGTACTTAAAATGGGATAAGCCAGGCAGAAAAACATATCTGTGATTGCTTTGAGTGTATGGCGTAGTTCAGAAGCACTTTTCTCTCTCACTGATAGCTGCAGTGGGTTACTCTGCTCAGTTATATCGTAGAATGGCTTGGGTTGGAGGGGGCCTTAAAGATCTTCCAGTTCCATCCCCTGCCATGGGCAGGGCTGCCACCCACCAGATCAGGCTGCCCAGGGCCCCATCCAGCCTGAGCTTGAGTGCTTCCAGAGATGGAGCATCCACAGCTTTCTGGGCAGCCTTTTCTGCTCCTTCTGTTGTGTGAACACAAACTGTTCCGGATAATTCATTCCAATTTCATTTTTTATTTTCACTGTTTTATTTTCCCCAAGTCTGTCTGGTCATGTACTGTTTTATCAATATTGCTGGAGGGGTAGTTGAACCAAATCAAAAAAGAACAAAGCTGGACAGAATCAACATTCCAGCCCGAGAGGTACTTTTTCAAAGTGCTAAAGTGATATCAGCTCTTGGGTTTTCAGAAGCGCTATGGAGATTACCAGTCTGCAGCAATATAAAAATAAATTACATGTGGGGAGCTTTGAATTGTACAGTATCTTTGGTGGGATTACTTCACAAGTGCCAAATTATGTGATACATTTCATAACACGAGCAGACAGAATAGGTTTTGATTAATTTATAGTTCTTCAGACCACAGAGTAGAAATCTGAGGCTTCTGTTAGAGTTATTTGACTGAAAAATAAGAAGAATGGAAGTATGTACCAGTGAAGGGTATATTTGATATAGGGTGAAGAAAGCCTGGAAAGGTTATGAGCATTCTAAGATCCTGTCTTCACTACTACAAAGGAAAATACAAACAGTGTAATTTGGGAAAACAGCAACATTCAATTATTATTACCTTCACAGATTTCCTGAATGCATTTGAGATGAGATGTCACTTTGGTAATAGAGTTGAAGAATGAAGAAGACTCATCAGAAAGAGGTTGGTTGTTTTCTTCTTTTGTTGATGAGAACCATGTGTTAAATGCACAATGGGGCAGCACGTAGGTCTGAAATAATTTTCTATTTATGATAATTCTGGGAAAATGGAACTCAGTGCTTTACCAGTGTCTACAAACTGCTGAATTATTTCCCACGGTTTTTACTATTCAGGATGAAAGAACCCATTTCTATCTAAGTTTCCCAGTGAAATCTCAATAACTTTGTACTATCCTTTACATATGTGATTAATAACAGAACAACATGATT
Source organism: Bambusicola thoracicus (assembly GCA_002909625.1). Lineage (NCBI taxonomy): Eukaryota > Metazoa > Chordata > Aves > Galliformes > Phasianidae > Bambusicola > Bambusicola thoracicus. Next base: position 27,885 of record PPHD01000051.1, read on the forward strand.
TAGAAACAAAAGGCCATCTGTCTCAAACAGATGACTTCTCTGTAACCTTAGCAGCATTGAAAATAGTTAAAATAGATGCTGCAAGCTTATCAGTAACCACTTTGAAGGGAACAGGCTTCACAGAATAATGAATGAATGCTGTACCTGCTTTTAAAATTGGAGAAACTTCTTGTCTGTGTGCCCCTTTAGAAGCTCCGCAGTGTTCTGTCCTCTCATAGATGGTACAGAGTCAGCATGTTGTGGTGAGCTCACCAGAAGCTCTTGAATTTGTCACATGATGTGTAGAGCTTTATGTATTTTTCTGGCTAAGGTGGGAACAGAATTTTGGAAAAGTGACTGCAACAGCCATGTCAATTTAGATTATGTAGAAAATGGGGAATTAGCTAGAAACAGGAAAACCGAGGGACACTAAAGCAAAGCTAAATGTATTATTACCTCCTTGGGCCAGGGAGAAAGTGCATTCCTCAGTCAGATAGTAGTTGTGGTTGAGCCATGCATGATCCCATTGTTGATGTGAAATGGGGTTGGTGACCATTATCATACAATGATGGAGATGAGAGGATGAATATCAACACTTCCAAAATAGTGTGGATAAGGCTGGGAGTTGTCCTGGTCCTCTCATTTCAGCCTGATCCTCTCATTTTCAGCATTTAGGAGTGCAGGGCATATTTGGCTAGGCAAAGGAGGCATCTTCGGTGGTTGAACAAGTTGAAGACCTTTGACATGGTCCCTCACCACATCCTTCTTTCTAAATTGGAGAGGTATGGATTTGAAGGATGGACTGTTTGTTGGATGAGGAATTGGCTGGCTGGATGTAGCCAAAGGGTTGTGATCAATGCTTCTGTGTCAGGGTGGAGGTCAGTCAGAAATGGTGTCCCTCAGGGATCGGACTTGGGTCTGCTGCTCTTCAACATCTTCATTAACAAAGAAAACCACCAAAACAACCAAAGTGGGTATACTTTGAGTATAACATATGGTTTACAGGACCTAAAATTAGAAATGTGGAAATATTTTAGACTTGGATGAGTCACAACCTATTCCTTGTTCTATCCTCCCACTAGGAAGACAGTATGAAATCTCTGGAGTCCTTCACTCAACTACTTAGAGACACCCAAATGCTTTGGTTTCTATTCGCCACAGATGGATTTTACTTTATATGAATGCCAGAAGACTATGCCAGATCTTGAGAATCCTGCCATATTTTCATCATTTGGAGGCCATTACTTTACTGTAATATCTACTTAAGAAAGGAAGCTAAGCTCTTGAAACTAAATGAGCTGATTTAATATTATTGGCATGATTTTTGGTAAAAGGCCTGCTATATCTGAGGCCTGTTACTGAAAATAAGTATTGGCCTGTATTATATAATAATCTGTTTTCATAATTTCAGCATTTCCTGATAGACCACTGGTACAATGGATGAGTGTTATATGTTCTGTGGATCAAATACTGATCATTGGAGCTCAGTTTGAAGTATAGGCTTTGACAGGATAACTGCACAAAGTTCTGCTGGTCAGGAGACCTTAATTGCAGCAGCCCTTTTGGGCCTTCCAGCCTCTGATACTAGCAATAACCTTATACATCAAATTAAAACTTCAGCACAGTAACTGGCAGATACTGTGAAAGTCCATTTTATATATGTGAAAGTCTACTTTATGTATGAGCGCTGCATGAAGAAATACCTGCTGAAATTTATTTGGAATGTCCTTGAGCAACATTGAATTCTCCAAATTGCATGGTGCCTGTGGAACAAATCTATTCATTTTGCTAATGAGACAGAGGAGAAAGATAAAGATTTAAAAAATGCCTGGCATCATATTTTATTAGTCACCCAATATTGACAGGGATCGAGGTTGTTAAATTCCAGAAAAGGATTACTTATTATCTTAACACTCCTGAGATGCATTAAACACATTTGAATTTAATTAGAAAGGAGTATCCATGATTTAAGAATAAATCTTGCCCCTATTAATTTTAGAAATTAAGATGATTTATTCCCTTTAAAATTCCTAGCATTTTGGATAAAAGTCCTTCATAAAAAGTGCAGGGCTTACTGTCAAAGACAAAATTTATACATGTGATTTTGTGAACCTAACTGAAAAATGGTTGTAGTTTAATACTGGATAGATTTTTGAAATGCCTTCTATGTGGTATTTAACAGTACAGTTATCTTAGTCATGATGAGTCAGATACTAAATTGAAGAGAAGAAAATAAAATGATTTAACTAATAGAAAAGTGCTTTGTATTGTTTAAAGATTTGGCATTGCAATCCATTTTCTCCAAAAATTGTTGTAAAATTAAATGTCTAAAAAATATGGAAGTAATGAAAAATAGTTTGAGAATAGTTCCAAATAAGCATGTAGTCCTGCCAATTATTTATCTATCTAGCCATTTATTTATTTATTTATTTATTTTTAGAGGACAATGAGTACAGCCATGTTAGGTAGTCAGGAGCTGATAGTATGGGTGGATATTTGCATTACATTTATAATACAGCTAATACGTGGTCAAGTTTTACAATCAATACTGAATTTATGTAATAGGATGTCCAGTGAAATGTGTTGAATGGCTCAAAAATCAAAGGAGAATATTAAAAAATGAGAGAAACAACGGAAGATAAGCAATCAGCAAAACTTGCAAAGAAAGCAGAAATCTAATGATAGGTGAAACTCTAAAGCCAATGCAGAATATTGTGTAGATGTAATGTTATAGTGCAGTGTGAATAGAGCAGAGACTGTTTTCCTTTTAAATCATGCAATGTAAGTGCTTTAAGGATGAGAACTAAACATTGAGTAGAAAGCACATCAGAGTAGAAAGCAGTTATTGGGTAAGAACAGAAAAATTGTGTGAGACTGGTTTCCGAGACATATGCTGCTGCTGTCATTCCACTAGTGGTAGAGCAACACTAAAGCATCTAATGATTATTTGCTAACACAAAAAATATTGGCTTCGCTATGAAATGACTCTTTTGGATACTGTTATGGTGTTGCCATGGCACCAACATGATATTGGCAAGATCATATCCCACATGAGCAAACAACATTTCCAACCAGTAAGATAAGTATTATATGTACTTACTACTTCAGGAAGTTCCCAAAGATGAGAAAAAGTATGAGCAAAACTGGATGAAAACGTAGAGAAGGAAACAATTATTTTTTCATAGAAGTATTTATTCCAGTTGATAAACTACTTACTGCTAATATCGCTGGCAGATGATACAAGAGAAAAATGGTTGGCAAATACTGGAAAATAACAGAGTGGTAAGTTACAAAATTATACAGAGCAGTCTGAAGTGTTTGGGAAACTGAAAATAAAATGGGCTCATATTCAGTCAAGTGTCCATGGATGCACGAAGAACAAGGAATCAAGATCTTGTCTATTGAACCAGAGATATTCCAGGAAAGCCATGATTCAGAATAGAAATTATAGATTGCTGCTGATTGATACGAGATCTCAGTGAGGAAACACTATATTCCTAAACTGGATTCAGTGACTCCGTCTAAACTGAAGGAACCACAAAACTTCCTGAGCTTCCATGTCCAAGTGCTCAACAAGATCTACCATCAAACCACTCTTTTCCTTACAAATGGTAGGCATCCAGCCTATGTTTAAAGATTGGAAAGAATTCAAGGAAGAAAGAAAAAAGAAATACACGCGTTCATGGTTGAAAATAAAGAGTAACTTTTCCTAGAGTAAATCTTTTAATTGACTGAAAGGAGATTTTGAGGTGAACTACTATGATTAACAGGAAATACCAAGTATTAAGGTTCTTCACTGTACTTGAGAAGGACAGAACAAGAATTGTAGTTAGAAGCTGAAGGCAGTAAAATTCAAATCAGAAGCAAAGCATTATTTTTAATACAGATAGTAATTAAATATTGAATATACCATGAAGAGAAGTAGTGAGTTTTTATTCTTTTGATCCATCCACTCTATCTGAATACCTGTCAGGGACTGATTTAATCAGACACTAACTTCTGAGCTCTCAATAGACAGACTGGTGACAGTGAGGCTTGTCAAGAGACTTTCTTTTGTTTTGTTTTATGATTTATTGACCTTGGCAGAAGTTTGAGGTTCTACTGGCAAATACAGAGTAGAGGGAGAGGATCACTTCTGTTAACCTGCTGGCAGTGCTCTTTTTAATGTACCCCAGTACACCATTGGTCCTCTTGGACGTGAAGGAACACTGCTGGCTCATGACCAACCTGCTGTCCCCCCCAGCACCCAGATCCTTCTCTGCAGAGCTCCTCTTCAGCATGTCATCCCCTAACCTGTATCGATGCATATGGCTATTCCTTCCAAATGTAGGACTCTACTTGTCGTTGTTGAACCTCATCAGGTTCCTATCTGCCCAGCTCTCCAGCCTCTCCAGGTCTTGCTGAATGGCAGCACAGCCTGCTGGTGTATCAGCCACTCTTCCTAGCTTTGTATCATCAACAAACTTGCTGACGGTGGATGCTATCCCTTCATCCAGGTTATTAATGAAGATATTGAACAAGATCGGATCCAGTGCTTACTCCTGGGGAACACTGCTTGCTACAGGCCTCCTAATAGACTCTGCACTGCTGATCACAACCCTCTGAGCTCTCCCAGCCAGTTGGTTTTCAGTCTACCTCACTGTTTGATCATCTATCCCACACTTTCTAAGCTTATCTATGAGGATGTTATGGGAGACAGTGTCAAAAGTCTTGCTTTTGAAGTCAAGGTACGCTCCATTCACTGCTCTCCCCTCATGTACCCAGCCTGTCATGTAGCCTGTACCATGTACTCTGTCATGACATCATAAAGGGCTACCAGACTTGTCAAGCATGATTTCCCCTTGGTGAATCCCTGCTGACTACTTCTGAGAATCTTCTTGCTTGGGGATGACATCCAGAATAAGCTGTTCTATCAGCTTCCCGGGCATGGATGTGAGGCTGACTGGCCTGTAGTTTTCTAGCTCCTCCTTCTTGCCCTTTTTGAAGACTGGAGCGACAGTGGTATTCTTCCAGTCCTTAGGCACCTCTCTGTTCTTCATGATCTTTCAAAGATGATAGAGAGCAGTTCTGTTAGCTCTCTTAGTACTTGTGGGTGGATCCCATCACGATACATGGATCAGTGTGTGTTGAGTTTGCCTAGACGGTCTCTGACAAGATCCTTCTTGAACAAGGGAAACTCTTCCTTTCCCCAAACTTTTACCTCTGGGGCCTGGTACTCCTGAGGGGCAATCTTAGCAATGAAACAGTAATTCCACCCTCTCAGTGTCCTTTGGTAACAGTTGTGGAGATATTTTACTCTAATGTTCATTCTGAAAGCTTATGAAAAACTATATTACTTTGCTGCTTTTTTGGGGAAATATATACATACATGTACAAAATCCAGCATGTACCTGTGTGGATCTGTACTGAACTAGTTTATATCCATTTTTTGTGATAGCATTCTCATTTTTAATTTGAAGTTCTTTTTCCTGACCATATAAATTTTATGGCATATATTAGATGGGAAGCTAACGCTACTGTGTTGACCCAGTGAAAAGATACAGTCTGGAAATAGTTGGAACAACAACAACAACAAAAAATCACACTTGTTTCATAAAGAGAAAGAAAACAAATAGAAATTAGGAGGAAGGTATTAATAAAAATGAAATCATTCAGCAATATTTCAAGTTGAATCCAGATTCAAGACTGACTGATTTTGCTTTCTTAAGCTACAATGTGATGATTGCTGTGATTTAGCTTATAAAATACACACTTTGCAGTGCCCAACCAAGAAATAATGTTAACATGCATAATAATGATATATATATTTGTTCTATACCATGATCGAGTTATTCTAAATTTCAGTCTTGTTTTTTCTCCTCCACAAATAGGTTTTGAATATGTACAGTGCTGGGTATCATCTGTGGCATGCATCTATCCCAAGTTCTATCTAAAATCAGTGACCACACTCAACAACATAATAAATTGGGCATTAGGTTTCAATCTGGCCAATTCTTGAATATAATAATGTGAGTAGTCATATCAATTGACAGAAGAACACCCCATTTTCTGTTTATTCAAAACTGCATTTGGCTGAATGATGACTGGAAAAGAAAGCACCACTTATTCAAGTTGCTACGTAAATGTAGATTTCAAGGCATGGTACCAATTCATATTTACAGCTAAAAAGGGTGATCTAAAATTCACTGACAAATTCTGTAAGAATGTTCCCAGTGAAGCAGTTCCAGCTCTAGTGACTGCAATTTTAGCCAATTCAACTCATCTTATTAGCTTGAATATCCCAGCATCTTTTCTCAGAGTTAACGCAGTGCACATAAAACCTTTACTGGAGATTCAGAATACCAGACACTGTATTATCTTGAGGTAGAAAAACTGTTTTTTAAAACAAGGCTGAAGGGAACCAACCAAACAAAATCTATTAAATCCTCTCAACTTTTACACACAGGGGTTAGGTACCACTATGAATCAGTTTAATAGAAATCTGCATTTCATTACTCTTTCTGGATGTACTTTTTCTGTACTCTTTCTGCATGTACTTGTACATGGGCGACTGGAGAAAAAATTGATCATACTTAGAACAAACTTCTTAGGTTTAATGACGAGGTATAAAAAAAATCACTGAGGACAGTTCCAACACTGTCTTTTTTTCTCTGTGTCTGAGGTATGGACGAAAGCCTCCAGCAGTCTTTTACCTACTCATAAAGGTACCTCAGGCTTCATTTTCATATTTTGTGTTTTTCTTTTGGTATACTTCAAATATTACTTCTGTACTGATGTATCCACATCAATGTGTTCGTTACTAAACATTCCCATCAGTTTACAACAGTAGCCTATACTAGACTGCATATCCCTTGATATAAATAGCTTTTGCTGTGGTGGCTACTGCGACCTTCCTTTGTGGTGCAGACACCTTGGAGCTGAGCAATAACTTCTGCTCAAGAAAGGAATGAAGGTATTTCTTTTTCCTGCCTTTTCAGCAAATATAAATATGTTTCAAGTTTCTGATGATGCAGCTGATGGAAATGGAAGAAAGAACTTGCCAGTCAATAATATGAGACAAATTATGGCCTGCATCTACTCGTTGGGTATATTCCAAATTGAATATACAGCTGGAACTTCAGCTGTGCTCCTCCTTTGACTTCATATCAGTCTGTGTATTTCTTACCTATTTACTGAAGGCCTAATCTCTGATTGTTTCCATTTTCCCCTTTGCCTGGAACCTTCTTGCACTCCTTGGGTCATAGCCCTGGTTTGTTCAAGCTACAACACATACTTTTGCCTCCATCACAAATCTAGTGAAAACCTAAGTGATTATCATACCATTGCAGCTTATTGTGTATTGTGTTACTTACTTGTGTAAGACGATGAAATGTGGGAGCCTGTCTGTTCTGTACAAACATTAAGTGTGATCTTTTCTAAGAATAGGGTTTGTCTTCTAAGTCCACTGTAGACAGCTGAGAGCGTATGATTTCTCTTAAAACAGGTTCTGACATAACAAATTGTCTGTTTTTTCCAGTTGTTTAAGGTAAAATACTTTACTTCTGTCTTCAAACCTTGCCTGAACTGCACTGTTCTCTCTAGACCCAGCCTGGAGCAAGCCCTTCTCACAAGCCAAAGTCTTGTGCAAAAGTCATCTTGGCAGCTACAGATGCTTTCAGCACACAGCATCCCTAGAAGAAGAGATGACTGAAGATAAGGGGGAATAGTTGAAGAAAACAGAAATATGTAATTATATTATCTGTCAGATACAATCTATTGCTGTGGACTGAATAGCTGTGAAGTAGGACAGCTTTTCCCCAGAACTGTGTCAAAGATGCTGTTCTCATTGCTCCTCCAGGTCTATTTTTAGTGGTCCTTTCGCATTCCTGAAGTCTCAGTCAGTACTGAGACGCTCTCCCTGCACAGGCAGTGGACTTCAGAAGGACAGAGGGTGGGACTTTTCTCACCTTTTACTCACTGTGCGATTCTGCCTGCAACATGCTTGTCTGTGTCTTTGGAAGTGTGGAAAGAACCAGGATGAAACTGAGGCCGTGCTGAAGCAGAAGGCAGTTCTCTGTAAACTCAGCACTTCACAATGCATCAAACAGTCGAAGATGACTTCTCATGGAATCATAGAATGGCCTGGGTTGAAAAGGACCACAATGATCATCCAGTTCCAACCCCCTGCTATGTGCAGGGTCGCCAACCAGCAGACCAGGCTGCAAAGCCACATCCAGACTGGCCTTGAATGCCTCCAGGGATGGGGCATCCACAGCCTTCATGGGCAACCTGTTCCAGTGTGTCACCACCCTCTGAGTGAAAAACGTCCTCCTCATATCTAACCTAAACCTCCCCTGTCTCAGTTTAAGACCATTCCCCCTTTTCTAACGATCAAATTTAATAAAACACTTCATGTGCTTCTAAGCAAGCAAACGGGCCAGAGTCTAGGAGATAAATGTACGCTGAATGACAGTTTGCACAGCTGCGTGTACAAGAGCGAACTCGAATTCCCTCAAGCAGCACGAACTCACACGCGACCCCCAACGCGCCTTCTGAGGGGCACCGAGGGCGGCACCAGGTGAACCCGCCCCGTTCCCGCCCAGCTCCCGCCTTCCTGCCGGGGAGGCCCCCAGGGACAGGGCCCTCCTCCTGCCCATCAACGCGGAGCCCCGCCCCACGCTGCCCCGCCCTCCCGTTGGCTCCTCCCCTCCCTCGGGCGGTCGGAGGCGCGGCCGCGGTGTGCGCGCGGTCGCTGCGTGGTGACGCAGCAGGAGGAGCTGAGGCGGCGTTGCCCGCCCTTCCTCCTCCTCCTTCACCACCTCCTCCTCCTCCGCCTCCTCCGCGTCCCGCCGCACGCTGACAGAGCGGCGGAGTTCGTCGCCGCTGGAGTCTCTCGGTCGCCGGCCGGGCTCGGGGGGATCAGCGGGCGCTGCCGCCGGCCATGGTGGCCCGCCCGCCGCCGGGGAGACAGCAGCAGGCGCGGCGGCGGCGGCCGCCATTGCGCGCGGGGGCCGCGGGACTATGAAGGATGGAGGCGGACGAGGTGTCGATCCGCGAGCAGAACTTCCACAGCCAAGTGCGGGAGTACACGGTACGCGCCGTCACCCTCGGCCCCTCCCCCTCCCAACCCCTCATGGGGGCTGCTTTCCTCGCAGCCGCGCTGCCCTCCGGCCCGGCCTTGTCGGGGGCAGCGCGGGGGTCGGGCTGCGGCCCGGGTTGCTCCGTGTCCGGCCCTGCGCTCGGCATCCCGCTTCTCTGTGTGCCTTCCCGTGCTTCCAGCAAAGCGGGGCACTGCCGTGTGTAAGCGTGGATGCATCTGTGTGTGCATACAGCTGTGTGTGTAGGCGTACTTCTGAGCAGCCCGTGTGTGCTGGGCAGTGCACCTCAGCCTTCAAATGCAGCCTTGCGTCTGGGAGGGTACGTGTGGGTTCCGGTGGCACTGCTTGTGGTGCTCGTACCCTCCTCCGGCTGCAAGAACAAACATCCTTTGCAAGCAGTGTGTAACCTTCACAGTTGCTCACATCCCTCAGGTCCTTCTCCGTCTGTGCTTCGAGGTGTCTGAAGGAATACAGAATTCCTTCCTCTGAAGGAGTACAGCTCACAGAGCAGCACCTGCGCTGTCCCGTCTTCCTCAGCACCGCACCTTACATGCAGATGGAGAGAGTTGTTGTGGTTTCCTCCCAGATCGCCTCGTCATTATTTACAGGGCTATTCAAAGCCTGTAGGGGTGTTCTGATGGGACTTATCTCTTGCTGCACGTATGTGGCACCATTTTGGTCTGCCACGTACCATCCTAACTCTGCTGGGCTAATTACATTCTCTTTGCAGATACTGCTGTGTGAGTATTAAGAGATGTCTTGGATAAAAAAATAACCTCGTAACTTAGCTTTGAGTGTTTTTCAGCTATATGAGGAAGCAGTCTTAAACGTCACCGTCAATTTTGCCATAGGCCTACATAACTCAGTTATTTAATGAGAGACTTGACTGGATCCCTCGTGTGATAATTTCTGTATCTTAAAAATCCGTGTGTTATCACTAACTTTGTTGTGCTGTGGTATTGCACTTTCAGAATACTTTCTTCTTAAGACTGCAACGCAAGTTGGTATGAGGAGAGCTGTTATTTCAGGAGTTTTTTCTGGCTCTTCCTGTTTGTGTGAATGGATGTTAGGTGTGCCGGGAGGGCCATGACCTGCAGAGGGACACTGAGAGACTAATACTTCTTTGTAAGGAAGTATTTCTGTCCTCTGTGTGATGAAAGCAGAAGTGTGTACACAAATCCTGCAGCTCTTCTGGATGCTAGAATCGTTTCCCTAGAGTCCATTTTACCACTTGTGGGTTTTTTTTTGTGCTGAATCTCATGCTTTTGTCCCTGAAGTGTTGTTCCGACACCTCGTGTGCTATGTGTTGTTTCTGTAACTGGGGAAGACGCACAATGTAACAAATTCATTCTTTTCGTTGAATTATTAAAGTGTGTTTTTAAAGAAGTAACTAATGCATGCTGCAACTGCTTTTCTAAAGCTTTGCAGCTCCTCTAAGAGCAATTTGTATTTCTTCCTGTTGGTGCAGTCGTGTAAGTATTCACATGGGAAAGCAAGAATGCAGGATTCAGAGGTGCAGCGTTGCTTCTTGTGATGAAAAAATATTCAGCAAAAACTTTTCCAACTGCAGTTTGATCTTTGGTTTGGTGAAGAGCCTTCTACATTATTGTTTAATCAGCGAGGACAGTAAGTTTACACTTAAAACATACGCAAAGTTGTGTTCTTGCCCTTAATTTCTGCAGGAAGGCTGCAGTTGTGTGCGCCTTTCTTGTAGCACTTGCACAGCTGCAGAACTGTATTGCATATGTGAGTGTTGTGCAGCCTCCTGTTGCTCTTGTTAGCTTACAGGTAATGAAATACACAGAGCGTGTTGTTTACATGCACCATTATGCTTACAGCCCCTGCAATTAGGTCTGCTCTAGCTGGTCTTGAAGCTGCATGGTAAAAATCATGTCATCAAACATGTAAATGAACGTTTCTGCTGTGGATGCAGGTATGGTCCTTTGCTGGAGGAGGGAATGTGTTCTGCTGTCTGACGTGTGTGTGAGGCTTTTGTTTCAGCTGCAGGTGGAGTGGGGTCACTGGGGTGGTAAATAAAAGGATCGAAGTTTTTGCAATATTAGTGTGGAGGAAACCTCTATGTCTGTTGACAGAAACAACTCTTATGAGCTTATGGAATGTGTTAATATCTTCCTGTCTTTGCAGACCTAGTTCTGTGGCATAACCTTTACTGGAAGCCGAAATGATGCATTCAGGAGAGAAAGGAAATCAGGGCAAGTTTGACGTAGTTGAAAAGAAAGCTCTTTTCTGTCCTGTTTTGTGAATTGTGTTCATCCTCTTTGAATGGTTTGAGAGTTTCCAGGTTGTGCTTCCCGAAGGAGTCCTAAAGGCATGCGAAGCTTTACTTCAGTGTAATGCTTCATTTCTCTTTCATCTATTTTCAGAACGAGCAAGCTTCTAAGTTTCCATGAAGTTTTGCTATGTAACATAAAACAAAGGCTTGTTGCCCTTCAGTTGGCAGTGTTGGACTTTTTTCTGTAGGTGCCATCATCTGATAATTTCTCCGTTGAAAGAGAAATGTTTTTGATGTATGTCTGTGGATCGAGCAAGAATAATTAAAGACTTTCAAAAGAAAAAAAAAAAAAATCATCTGCTTTTGAGGTGACCTTCCCTGCGGTTTAATGCGTGATTCAATTTAGGTGCATCCATCTCTGAGCCACTTGTTTGGCGTGCCGGTGTGGCTTCTGGTTTTTCAAGAGCATACCTGGCTGCACGAGAATAGCCTGCCTTGTTCTCTTGCTTCATGAGGATGATCCCTTCCTTCCAGGAGGTCAGCTCTCTAACCTAGTTTCAGCATGATTCTTGAAATGTGAGTCTGCTGCTTGTAGGCTCTGTTGTATGGAATACTTAGTGGAACAAACAACTGTCAGTCTTGTAGTTGAAATTCTCTAAGGTAAACATGAAGATTGAGAGCTGATGACCCAGCATCAGAAACATGAGAAGTGACAGGACGATGAGTTTGCTGTAAGTCGGGTAAAGCCCTGCCCTCATGGAGCTGAACTCGTGCTCTGTTCTGGTTGCATCGTTCTGCAAATCAGCTTTAGTTGGTTACAGAGCGTGGACAGCATGCCTTCTCTGTTTGATCAGCATGCATGTGCAAGTATTGTAGTACGTAAGTGCCAGGTAATGTGTGCTAGTCTATTGCTGTCTTTGTTGTACACTTAGTTCACCTTTCTTGATCCTTTGACTCACTTCTACTTTGCTAAGTTCTTGCACATCCATGGAAGCTATGTAAGCTTTTGGGGAGTTGGTTTTTCCTTGTGTCCTATTTCTACATCTGTTTATACAACATGATTAAAGTGCCCTGATTGCTGCTAAAACTTTGCACAGCCAAACTCAGAGTAAAGTGTGTGTGTGGGGGGGTTCGGTCTCTTTGCTCCTCTGGCTTTGAAAACTACTCTTACACTCATTTGTGCCCATTTGAGTCCTCTATTCTGCAGTATGAGTTGGTAAGTTTACTACTTCTTGATAGCATTCTTCTGCTTAAAAAATGTACATTTTTCAGTTTATAATACCACACACATGCACTTGGTTATGAGGCTTCCTTGGCAAAATAAATGGTGTGCCTATGCTTATTTATAGAGTGAGGGGAAGAATGTGGAGAAATATAACTTGGTGACTACGGGATCATTAGTTAAAAAGCAAAGTAGATTTGGAAATGATTAATTATACTAAATATGACATGGTTGGGGGAAAGCCAGTCCTGGCAGAATAAATTTGAACACAAAAATGCTATTTTAATTCCTTCATGCAACTATAAGCAAATATTGAAACAGCTTTGTTCTCTTCCCTTCTATTTACATTCTTTGTCCTCTTATTGTATTTCAGGGTAGAGAGGTGTTCAGGATTCTTCAGTAGGATCTGGTGTGTGGCTGCTGCTGGTGTTTGTCCTGTATGTGGCTGTCAGAAGAGCGATCCCCTGGAGTGCTGTGGCCTGCTGGCAGCCTGCTCTTGTTTGTGACCAGTTCTGCTTCCTTCATCTTCTGCTCTGGACAATAGCTGTGGTCCTTGCAGAGCAGTGTTTATGCCAGAAGTGACGATATTCTGGTTGTGGGCCAAGAGGAAAATGCTGACTAGCAGCACTGGTAATTTTTAAAAACAACTTGTTAAAAACAACTAATGTTTCTGTTTTTTGTAAAATGTCTTCTGGTTTGTTATACTGCCATATAGGGGACAAATGCCAGCAGTAAGTGCATTACACTAGTTCATGTAGAAGAAGAACCTCAAAGTTTATGCAAGTTTATTTTATTCACTAACATTTCTTCTTCTATCCTTGCTGTGAATATTTATGGAGTACTTTATAACTTGAACTGCTTCTTGCATCTCAAAATAATTTTGCTTAAGTTTCTCAGTATTGCCTCTTTTCGGATACATTCTTGGAGGGGGGGAAAAAAAAGAGAGAAAGGAGTACTTACGGCAGTGGCATGAGAAACAAGGTAGAAGATTGCACATAATAACATAATTATATATATATAAAATGCTCGCAGCGTTGTATTATCTTAAAAATACACTTTTACTGGTAAACACGCGTGCTGTTTTGTACTTCATGAAGCAGTGAGTCATCCTCTGGCTGCTGATACTGAAGATCAGTGCTGGTGGATCCATCTGGAATCAATAGGTATCTCTAACTGCTTGGCTTGGATGAGCAGATAGAAAACAAGCAACTTTTGGAGAGTTCTGCTTTTTTTTCTATTTACATAAAAGAAGCAAGGAAGACGGAAGTGTAAAAAGTTATTGCAGTTCAAAAGAATTCCTTTAGAAAGCTAATATGGTTGGTTGTTGTAGCAGTTGACCATAACTGAGGCCAACTTCGTGGAAGGTGCAGAAGTCTTTTTAAGACTTCAGATTGACTTAAATTCAGTATAAAAAAATCTGTATGGGAAACATAGACTTGATAATGTCAAGGTGCAGGTAGGATTTGAGACAAAGTTAAGAAACAATGGAAGAACTGACAGCAAATGAGCCCTGTTACTGATTATGACCACAGATAAGTGTACCCAAAGTTGGGTTCTGTTTGGATAGCTGGTTGTGTTACACATGGACGGGATGAGATGGCAGGATGCATCTGTGAGAAAGGTGGGTTATTGTGAATGTCTCAGGCTTTGCTGTGATGTAGGGATGCTGTGTATGATGGAAGTTGTGAGTCCCAGACCTTCAGAGGGAAGTGCCTTCAGGGTGAGCTTGGTGGTGGTGAAAGTGCAGCTGTCAGAAGCGTGCTCCTAGTGAAGCTGTGGTAAGCAAGGGAGAGGTTGGCTCTGGGTTAAAGAAAACTATTGGAGCTATACATTCAATGCAGTGTAAGTTTACTGCTTTTATTTGAAGGTTGTAAGTGACTTATTAATTCATATATTTTTAATGTGCTTTCACCTTTCCTGTCTTTTCTTGTTTTCATATTTGATTTGGTATATATCCTCATTTTGGAGGTTAGTGATGATTCTTGGTGGGAAAACTTTAACTTCTGCAATGGTCTGTAGTCTTTCCAGTCCTTCCAAGGTTGTAAATGTGTACTTCTGTAAATGGCTAGGGGCACTGACTTCTTGGTGTAGTTACTAGTGTGCAAGCATTTGCATGGTTTAATGTGGGAATAGGAGAGACTTTAAACATCATGACCGTAGTTTGTTTTTGTGCATATAGCAATTAGCAGCTTTGGATGATGCACCACTATAAAAGCTAAGCATGTGACTAGGTAGAGATGACCTGATCCTGCTGCAGCCGCCCTGTTGGTCGTTCACATGACAAGAGGTGCCTCTTATGTTCAGCTTTGATCCATCTCCACCTGTGCTTCCCTACTCTTTATTCCTGCCATTCTTCCCAGGTGTAAACAAAAGCACTCGCCAAGTGGAGCAGTAGGAAAAAGCTTTTCAGCTGCTGTGTGGCATTTTAATGCACATTCAAATACTACAGCAGCAGTAGGATGGGTGCGTAGTGCTGTGTTTTATATTACAGAAACTAAAACTCAGTCGTATAACACTACTACTTTAGGTAACAGTTGATCAAGCAAAACAACCACCAGTTCCATTTTCAACTCTTAAGCATGTTCTTAGGTGTGTTTTGCAGGGTGGTATTGCATGGCGTATGCTACCTTCTCTCTGTGCTGTTTTTTCTACTTAAGGAAAAGGATATGTTCTGTCATGTAATAGCAAGAAGTGAAGGTACTCTCTGTTATGTCCATAGCCTTTTTCTTGCATGTGCTTCACCTAGAAATGCTGATGGATGTGTAATAACAGTAGCTTTTCTATCTTTAACACTGACCTAGCTGCTACTTTAATGTTATTTTCATCCTTCCTTTATTTCATATTTCCTTTTTCATTTCATAGGTAGCAAAGTACAGCGCTGTCTTGTCTGTATTGCTTCTCCAGATTTACTTTGCCTACTCTAAGCAGCAGTGTGCAGTTAAGTGGGAAGAAGTGATCAGTTGTCCGCTTGGATGCTTTTCTAGTGAAAAGGTTACATGTATGTTAAATAAATATGCCAAGGACTGTGAGCTCTTATTAAATCAGAGTTCTGTGGTGGTTCCTTACTGTTAAGCACTGTGTTCTTTGAGATACTCAGCTTTTTCATAGCAGGAGGGCATCACCGACTGCAGTGGGGTAATTAACAGAAGAGGATGATGGTTTTCAATCCATGGCATGAACTTAAGCTCCAGATTTTTAAAGGTCATCAGCGTGGACAAATTGGTGTCATCTGATCTTTATTAACCATCAGGGATATGTACAAGGTAACTTGAGCTAGTTCAGACTTTTGTTACTTGCGTTTAATATTAGACTGCAGTGCCAGCCCCTCAGATGTGCATAGCAACAAGCTGAAAAGCATGCAGTTCATCTCCAGCTTCATCCTCACAGGAGCTGAGCTGTCTGGTACAGATCCAGAATCTTCTCTGTGGAAGAGTTGGATATAAGACAACAAAATGCAGTGCAGCGCATCTCCAGAAGTTGTTTTTCTTGGTGTATCCTGTGTGTAATCTCAGCAGAAACACAGAGTGCTTCCTTTCCTAAATGAACCTGAGGACCTCCAGGAAAGGATGGGTTTGTTTGCTTGTTGAGCCAGATGTTTTTTTTTTTCTTCCATGCAGAGAAACACAAATGAATTGTTTACTCCCAGTTAAAAGGAATACCCTGAATGTAGCACCGCATCCATGTGTTTTGTTTTCAGTTGCTGGGTGGTGTTTAGGAGAAAAAAAAAAAAACACATTACAAATTATTTTGCATAACTGTTGGGCTCTGACAATAAAAATTCTTATGTTCTTGTTAGTCTCCTTTGTATGTGGGTGCACCTGGTTAATCAAAGATTGTGTGCTTCCCCTATAATGTGAGAACATGCCATGGTTAGGTTTGACATAGCTTCCTAGGAGCAGCCTAACTCCAGCAGCATGATGACTGCTTTGTGCCTCTGTAAAATTGAAATACATTTAAGGAAGTGAAAAATCATAAAGTCATAAGGTTTTTAATTAATGCCATCAGTGTCAGGAATCCTCATTAATCACAGCTGCGTACGTTCTGTCTTCACTTTCCCTTTGCATCTGGAAGAGCTTAATTTGAGCTCCAGCAACAAACTCTTTGCAGAAGATTTTAGGTTATGAGCAATACAACTTGTCCCAGATTCACTGCCTTTGCAGCATCCTCACCTTTTGTCAGATGTTCTTGCAGAGATGAATGATGGCATAAAATACTGTTTCTTGATTGAAAACACAGCTTGCAGTATGACTTGGATTTAATAGCACGTTGTGGTGTTAGCTTATATATACTACTGTCATATATAATGCCATATATAATAGTTTTCTGAAGGAAAGCTTTTTATTTAAGAATATGGGTTCTTCCTTCACTAGAGATACCAATGTACTTCTGTGCATGGTGTGCTTCTTAGAATAGTGTTCTAGTTCAGTATGACTACTTGGATGCTTTCTAAAGAAGGACCTTTGGTTAGAAATGAAAGTTAACAGTTGGTTTAGGATATTGTAAACATATTTATATGTGGGGTTACCCTATTTTAAGCCTTTTTAAAGGGGGAAAGAAAAAGGAATTGCTAAGAATTATTTTTCAGACACATGACTGTTAGATTGTTTCCTTTGCATATGGGAAGGGCTATATCCAGGGAATACATCTAAACGTGTTTCTTAGACTGGGTAGATATGCCTTTGTAGTGGAGCTGTGAAGTGAATAAGGAGCTGGTTGTAGTGTCTGTGACAACAGCTGTCACATTAGGAAGAATCTGCTATTCAGTTTCCTCAGGTCTCAGCGTTAAGAGCAATCTTGCTCAGCTTTGACAATGAAGAAAACTCTTGCTCTTAAGGTGCGCTCTTTTCTTTAGGAATTCTGGTCAACACACCACATCAGTGGAACACAGTGCACTGAGGACCTGGTTACCCTGAAATAGAGGCAGTAGAGATTAAGATGTGATTTCTGAAAGGGATAAAAAGAGGTGGTGATGCACTTGAGCCCTGAAAAAGAAATTTCTATCCCATGCTGAGAGCTGCTCAGCAGATGGGGAGAACAGCAGGGATGAATTTGGTGATTGGAGGATAACTCAATTACTAACGTGGTTTTTGGGTGAACAGATTGAAGTGTTTTGAGTGCAGAAGGGATGGTGTAGTGCTGCTGGTAGCCATGCCAGGTAGCCATGAGCCTACCCGGAGCACTGCATTACAAGCTCACTCATTTGTAATTAAGAAACATGGACTGAAAGTAGAACAAGTACAAGCAAGCACTCTTGCTGCTGTACAAAAATACCTTGAAACAAAGAGTATGTGAGGAGTAAGAGCCCAGGATTGCAGCATGACAGGACAGTGAAGTCTATTCTTCAGCTCTCATGGACAAACACATTCCTTTTCCTCATCTTGAAGGAGTTCTACTCTAAAAATAGTTAGGATGCTGGCTTTTGCTGCTCCCTTTGGAAAGCTGGTTACAAACAGCTCAGGACCATGGGTTCCGCTGACTATAAATGGAGACACATCTCTGAGTTTCTTTGACTTCATTTCAATAGCACAAAGCTTTAGCTTGTGAACACTCTTACTTGTTAAATACCTGCAGCTTCTACTGATGAGAATTTGCTTTTCTTTATTCATTAAAAATTCTATGTGTTTTCAATAATAAACATCTCACCAAATATTTACAATGGCAACATTTTTTCTTCATTCTGACAGAAGCAGAAGGTTAATTACACCAAGATATATAGTTACACGTTATTGCTGAGTTGTTAAGTAGCTGTCATCTAAGACCAGAAATACAGCATTTGACAGTTCATGTTACTGGACAGCTTTCTCCTGCTGTGCCCTGCAAATAGGTAGGTTATCTCAGGGGTCTCTTGTAAGTACAGAGCTACATTTTCACTGTAACCTTGCAATTACAGCTAGAGTAAAGGTCATCTATTTTGTTTGAGATTGCAGTCATATTTATGTTCTTTTTTTTTAATAGAAGAGTGCTTAACAGTGTTGTAGATGGAAACAAAGCTATTTGGGTCTTGTGGATTCTTTTTAAAAATAATTTTACTTGACCCTGTGTATGTCATACCTCATTTTCAAAGGTGGGTGCCTAAAATTAGATGCCTCTGTCTGTAGGCTTGGTCTAGTTTTGAAGGAACTGGGAACTTAGAGAAGGACTCTATTGAGCACTGGCACTGCGTTATCTGTTACTGACAGGACAGGCTGTGTTGGAGTGCTCTGAAAACCCAAGGTGCTTCTCAAGGTTTTTGCCCTTTCCAATTCAAAAATATACCAACATATATATATAGATATTTTTTATTCAACCACTTTTCCTTATTGAAGTTGCTGTCTTTGAAGCAGTCTCTGGGAAGCTGGGGCAGTGAACTCTACTTGGATGAAATAGTTGAATTCAAAGACATAGTTATGAAATCTGATTTTTAGCATCAGTATTTCAGACATCAGCACTGTGTGTTGTCAGTTCAGAATGAGCTCAGTTGCCACTTCGGACCTATGGCACGGTACTGTTGCTGGGGAAAGCATGTAGGGAAGCTACAGGCAGCCAGACGCCATGCTCAGACTCTTGGCTGTGCTTTGGTACTGATGTAGTATGTCTGGCTGCACGAGAGAAATAACACCACTAGTTTACTTTTATTTGTGTTTTTCAGTAAGTCCTTTTCTGATAGGGAGTTGGAACTTGATATTTTTTAAGGTCCTTTTCAAGCCAAGATGTTCTATGATTCTATGATTAAAGGCAACAGGTCTTTAAATAACCAATTAAAGAAGTAGTTTAAGTGCTGCCTGGTGAAGCAATTTTGCAATTTCAGATCAAAGTGGAGATTAAAACTCATTTGGAGCAAAACATATCAATGTTCTAATGTTACGATTTGCAGATACAGGCAGAACTGACTGAAAAACCTATGCAGGTAATGGGGTGATCTCTCTTCATTAATAAAACCTACTAAAACAATTTGGGCTTATTCAGTTAACTGCTGTAGTCTGAGACCTCCTTGGTCACTGCTGGTACTGCGCACAAGCAAAAGGAAATAGAAAAATAGTCTTAATTATTAGGGCTGCTTCAAGTAGTTTCTCAGCCTTTGTGCATAGGTGCTGTGTTTGGAAGCTAATAAAAAATGAATTACACTGCTGGTATACAGCAGCTTACTGTTATTGTTCAAGTACTAAAGAAGATTAAGGGTCACATGTGTGACATGCTTTACTGTCTTCTGTCTGACTCATGTTTTTAATAGGCATCAGTAAATGAGATTAAGGATGCAAGGCTGAGCCACTGAGGTCTCCTTCAAGAGACTTGATTCTTTTTGTTACCCCCCGAAGACATGGAGGGTTAAAATTGTCTTGTCATTCAATTCCTTCCCTTTCAAATTCCTGAAGTATTTGCAGCTGTTTTGACCTTGTCTTATTGTATTGAAGTCCTAGTGCCAAATCTTAGGAACTTAAAAAGTCACCCCAGACTCCAGGTATGTCTGACCTAAATAAGCTGTCTGACTTGTGAGGAGGGGAGCTCTGCCCTTGGCTTTTCTGACTGTAGAGGAGACTGTTTGACTAGCTCACGCAAGGGCAGTCACTGTGGCAGTCTCACTGGTGTATATTGTTGCCTAGAATGGGTTGGGCTCAAGACGTGATGGAAACAGCAAACAGCTGCTTTTTTCTTTATGTATCTTGATAGCTTATTCTATTATAGATCTTCAAAAGCGCATTGTACAGTTACCCCTATGTTAAATGTGTTACTGCTTTTTATATTGACATAACTGAAATGGATCCAAACTTAAAAAACAATCAAAAAACCCCAAGAACAAACAAAAAGAGAAAATCCCCAACCCTGCAACAAAAGAAAAACCCCAAACATACCCAAAACAAACAAACATAAAATACTGCTGCTGGTAGGGCTTTTCTGTTTCCATTTTAAGGCAAAACCTGATGGACTTGTAGTGGGTCTGTTGTATTACTTTCAGTTGTTCTTACTGGTTTAACCTTCTATTAATAGGATATAAATCATAAAACCAGTGCTGATTTTATGCTAATGGTACCAGTGCTGCTATTGATCTGCATTGAACTTTAAATTATTGATACTGTATTTTCTGTTTATGTTTTATTATAGCCCAGACATTTTTCACAACCTAAAAAATGCAACTTTTTTATTCCAGATCTGTTTTCTCCTATTTGCTGTTCTCTACATAGTGTCCTACTTCATAATCACAAGATACAAAAGGAAAGCAGGTAAGCATGAAGTTGTTAATATATTCAAAGTTTGTTTTATTTTTTGAGTGAATAGGTGATCCTTTTCCTCTCTGCTACCACAACAAAAGCAGAAGAACCTGCCTGGATCTCTGACCAAATGTGTTTCTCTGGCTGCTGTACCATGTCATCCTGAGCTGGTCTGTTGGTCTGTGTTGCTGTCTTACCCTTTGTCTGCTCCCTTTGTCCCCAGTCCATGAGTTCTCCATCCCTCTGTTCCAGCTTTGGCAGTTCTTGTAGCCTTCAGTGTGTGTTCTGATAATGTGAAGGGAGGAAACACTGAAGTGTGTATGAAGCTCAGCGAGTGCCACAGCTGGTCCTTCATGACTGAGTGAGAATATGTGGTTGGAGGGAGGAGGTGTGGATGGCCACAACCGATTTCATTGTGGCACTGTGGCAGCCTGGATTTTAACTTTTTTAAGACAGAAGAAAGGGGAGAATTTCAAGTAGGAAATTCTGCCTTTATTGCCTTTAGATCTTGTTTTCCTTTCATGTAGTCTTTACTAGAATCAGTGTCTTTTAGTGTCAAAATCAAGTTCAAAGCTCTAGCTGGTAAATGAAAAGGTTGTCGGTAGTACTGAAGGGAAGTAGTAGATTTAGCGTAGTGATTTTCCTTTGTTCAGGTGTAGTTGTTTTGGTGTTCTTCCTTAACCTGTTCATTGTGACTTCCTCATTGAATTCTTATTCCTTGAGATAATTTTTTTCCCTTTCTTTAGAAACACTGTGTCTGAAACTAATCTGTAATCTGTGGGGACCCCTGTCATTTTCTTCTATCTCTTCTAAAGGCAAATACCATAAAAAACATGTATACAGCAGCACAATGTTTGAGTCTTGATGGCTTATTTGGGATTTGATGCACAGCCAGTCATGTCGGAAAAGCATTTGCGTGCCTCAAGATGTTGATGCTTCAAATTTGTGTAGAAACTGATTGTTGGTCTTTAATGACCTGTTAGAATAAAGTTTATTTCGTAGGTGGAGTTGTGTATAAAATAAAAAGTAAAATATTAAATACAGTGTTTTTTTTTTTTTTTAATGATGTATGCTCTTTAAACATAGTGAATGGTTAATCAAGTGAATAAAATGTAATACCTTGTTATCCTGTTATGTATTGGGGAGAAGGAATTGGTTTGACAAACTTTTGACTGTAAGGATACTTCTTCCCTTTCTGGCAGTTGATCTCATCAGCTAGCGAGAGGAAGTGCTCTGCAGCTGTCATTACTTTTTCGAATGCTTTGTGAGTGTTTATATAGACAAATTTCATTTGCTTGCTGGAATCTGTCTGATAAGTTTGTAGAGTTTGCACTTCTGGAGTTTTCTGGAGAAGTTGTTTGTTGTTTCTACAACAACTTCTCTAGCTGAGGTAACTCATAAGAGACCTGCGCTTGGTCTCTGAAAATGCCATAAGATTCCCATCAAAACAGCATCAGATTCCACTCAAAGAAATGGAAACAAAACTCCTGTTCTTATGAAATTATTCTGTAAAAGTACACTGTGTTGTTGACTGCACATCTGTTACGTGTCCATGTCTCTTAAACTTGAAACACCTGGTTTGTTTATTCTTAAGTTGAAAAATAATTTTCGAGTAACCTCATGGAAAACCTCAGACTTTAAAGAAAAGAGCTCATTCTAAGATGGTATCAAATGTATAAATAACACCAAGAGGTACAGAAAAGGGTATAAAGAATAGATGAAGGGTATAAGTGATTGACGTCTTTTATTTCAAGAAACTGGAATGTACAATAACAGACTTTCCTATACTGGCTCCAATTTTTTTTTTTTTTTTCAGATGAGCAAGAGGATGAAGATGCCATAGTTAACAGAATATCGTATGTATAACTCTATTTTTAAGACCATTTTTTTTTCCTGAATATGATATGAATTGTGTATGCTTCCAAATTAAGTAGAAGTCTATTTTAAATGTGATTACAAATAGATGGTGCTTTCATAGGGCAGAGGATAGGTATTTGACTAGGTGGCAACTTGCATTCTGAGAGGCATGATGACAGAAGGCAGTTTGGTGTAGGGCTTCTTTCACCTGTGCCCTTCCTGATAAGCACTATGTTGGTCAACAGGTTGCATGGGGACCTGATGCTAGAGGTACAGTGCAGTGCAAGATTTGCATCTAAGTTAAGGTGTCTAAAACATAGATGTTTATATATGAAGTATGTTCCACTGTGGTACTCAATGGCAATCTTGTCAAGGGGAGCAGTGGATTCTGGGGAGTGACTTAACTCACCATGAAGTAGACATCTGCATTTGATCATCTGAAGAGTACTTATAAAGGAATAATGAATGGAAGTGAAACGCTTGCCAGACCTGCTGGTCTGCCAGAGATTGTCCTCTTCCTGTTCTTTTTAATAAAGCTAGATATTAATCTCTCCTATTTAAATATGTCTGAAGATTTAAAGAACATCTGTGAGCTGTTGCTGCCCTCTCAGTTCTGTAATTTGCTCAACTGTGTGGGTTTGCTACTGACTTATTATAATGTTCTTAGCTCTTCCATGGTGGTACTGTCATCTTGTTGGAAGGAGAGCTTCATTGCATGTTTTATTGATTTGTCTTGTACTCTGGGAAAGTGCCGAGTACATTGCAAGCTGTTCACTTTCGGTTGTGCATTTGTGGCAAGCTTGAAAGGCGCACAGAGATGAAACAAATGTTAGACATGCTTTGCCCACTGATGTTTGATATTTTTCTATGAATTTAAAATGCTCATTTGCCACAAAGCCTTCAGATCAAGAGAGGTAAAAACACTACTTTCCTGGTGTAGGAAACTCTCAGCTCTAATTTAGAGAAAAGGTTCTCTGCTTTAAAACTGCAGTGAATTAAAACTCTTCCAGATTGAATGATTTTTGTGGCAGCAGTGATCTTAGCCTGACTGAATTTTTCAGCATCCAAAGAGTACAATTTGCCTGGTAGCTGTTATTTCCCTGCATCTTCTTTCCTAGTTTACCTCAGAAATGTAACAAATATCACTTGTAAACACACTGTACTTTATAAGACTGCAGAGTAAGTCAGGACAAGATTAGTGCTTCAGAATAATATCTTTTCACTGAAAGTGGTGGGCATATTATTTTTCAGAAAGCAATGACTATCAAACATGCAGATAGGTATTTCTTTGCGCAGCACAGTTTTCAGGACTTAAGAGGTGGGTGGGGGAGAAAAGTCAAAAACTGCTATAGCATCTTAGAAGACACTGTGTTAGGTTTCACAATTCTGCCTTAGAATAATTCAGTATCCTAAAGGAAAAGAAAAATAGCTCAAACCAACAACGAAAGCATATAGTGGTACCTTTTTCTGAAATGAAATTAGCCACGCTGACTTTCTTCTGTAAATGAAGTGCTGTGGAATGAATAATAGATTTGCAGAGACTATTATGGAAAAGTAAGACTTCTGTAAGTAGCTTATTGACTTTCCTGTTATAAACTCAGATGATTCCCAATTCCTTTGTTATGCAGCTTTGTTCTGTCAGTGGATTCGTTCTGTAGGAATGTTTCTGCCTTTTTTTCTGAAGAGCACAGTTCTTTCCAATGCCACAAGATGGCATTTCATTTGAATTGTATTTGTGATCTAAAAGGAATAAGGTTGAATACTTCACATAATCCTAACAGTACCTCTGTATGGACTTTGTAGTTAGCTAAAAGCCCCAAGCTGTGAGATGATATTCAAATAAGTAATTTATGAAAGAAAAGCAGCAATTATTTGTTTGATGTTAATATATGTGTAACTGTACCTACTTTGTAGACACTAAAAAGCTACTCTGCTTTTAAAAAAGTATAGTAAGAATGTAGGGGGAAATTAAAAGTAAAAAGAATTATCAAAAGAAATCCCATGTATTTCAGCAATTAATCTTTGTAATTTTGAATGCATACAGTTCCAAAGAGGATTACTGTAGTCAGTTATTATTAGTTACTAGTAAGTATTTCAGTGTATTCTGTAAGCTACATGGTATTAGAATTTGCTTGTTTGATGTGAAATACTGTGGAAATCACAGGATTGCCTTCAGACACCGATTAATAGGTAGCTAACTACTTTGTTTAACCCTGTTCAGAGCATGTTGTTGTTGGTAACAGTGGTACATTTCTTTAAATTTCAGGCTGTTCTTGAGCACCTTCACTCTAGCAGTTTCAGCTGGTGCAGTCCTGCTTCTGCCTTTCTCAATAATCAGCAATGAGATCCTGCTTTCTTTTCCGCAAAACTACTATATTCAGTGGTTAAATGGCTCACTAATTCATGGTTAGTACTCAGCATAATGTAATTAAAATGGATATCTTCATTATTTTTAAACTAATAACACTATTTTCCTTTGAGATGTTAGATGAATTGTTGATATTTTGTTGGTTAGTTGGGTATGGTGCTGGATTGTGCGTCATAAAAACCTGTTTTCACTGTTCTGTTGTTTAATCCCTTCAAGCCTGAGTAGTTCTTTAATAAACCAAAATGACTGCTTTGAATACCATTGTAAATAAGACCTACCAGAGCCTAAGTAACTTGAAAACGTACTGTTCAGACTTCCTTGTGTGTAAATGCAAATTTCATAAGCCTGTTTGCTTATGATGATAACTTTGTATTCAAAGGACATACTTCATCTGAAGAAACATGCTAGCTGTGAGCAGTTATGATTAGTTAAATTCAACTCTTAATTGTTTGCAGGCGAGGAAAATGAGAATGTAAATGTATCAAGCATAATAAAGAGGCACCATAAGAATGCAACTTGTTTTCATTGGAACAGTTCAAGAAGAGTGTAACTTCTGGAAACTTGCTTGCAGGGATGATGCCGCGAGCTCAGTATTCTTTCTAATACTGATTAATGTGCTTGAGTATAAGAGCATATATGTAATAAATACTAATATTTGAAAACTTTTTGCATACCTCTATTTGTCTGAGGGAAATAGCTGGTGGGAACATGATGTTCTTCAATGGAATTGGTAGAAGGAAGGACATAATGTGTTGTTACAGAGAGTGGAGGTACTTAATCTGAAATGAATGAAGTTAAGATAGTAATTGGGCTCTGTGTGAAATCTCATTTTGTGTTTGGTAATACACACTTCAGTAAGACATAATATGTAAAGCAAATTCCTGAATTTCCCCATCCCCAACTTGGAAGATTTCATTAATGAGATGTAGATTTACAACAGATTTCACGTGTGGGTTGGTAAAGCCAGGAGATAAAGCATATTGTCTCTTACCTTTCTGAAATTAGTTGAGTATTTTTTTGTGTGATCTAGATAGTAAAACAAGAAAATAAGAGAAGTGATAGGATAAAGACATACTTTAAGGGAATAGACTTTGTACTGTTCTGGAAGTGGGGTGTCATTGCAGAGTGTCCCAAAGATGAAGCAGCCCAGGAGAGATGCTTATTTCCAGGGATAACCTCCTTAAAGCGCTGTAAGAGTGCACCTGAGTGTGCATGACAGCAAGTAGGTGTGGTGTGACAGGGGCTGATTTGGCCTAATGGGAACTCCTGAGGTCAAATCTGAAGAGGAGTTTCATAGGTGGTAGAAGTGGGGATGAACTGCCTAGGAGGAGTATAGAAATAGCACCTGGGTTAATATTCTGGAGTGAAATTAGGGAAGCCTGATTTCCTAACTGGGACATAGGGACACACATACAGCAAGATCAAGGAAAGCATCATCCTGCTGTTAACTTGAGGTAGTTCTTGCCTCAGTCTTTGCTGGCAACATTTGCTTTAGGATTTCACAGGTCTCTGTGCCAAACTGTGGCACAGAGGGGGAGGTAGAGACCCTGAGTGTTGTGGGAGAGGACTGTGTTAGATAATAAAAGGGAACAAACAGATCAGTGCCATGCATCCCTGGGTGCAGAGAGATTCTGGAAATGAGAAAGCTCAGGGAGCTGACTGCAGTATTTACTGACCTACATGGGGATGTAGAGAAAAGAGCTAGGCTCTTCTCTGCCACATGCGGTGTGAGGTAAGAAGCAACGTGTGAGGGCCATAAGGGAAATATGCTTCACAGTAGATGGTCAAAGGCTATCCAGAGAGACTAAATCCTTGGAAACTTCCCAAAATTTAACTGGCTAAAGCTTTGAGTAGCCTGGCTGCACCTGCACGTTATCTATTTTAAGCAAGAGATCAGGCTCCTTGACTTCAAAGTTTTTTGTAGTCAAATTGTTTTCTGTTCTATGCTGTCACACATGTAATAGGGCACTGCTAATTTAGCACGCCTCCTACATGGCAGTGGGGAACTTAGATGTTCAGGCAATTATATTCTTCTCTCCCAAACATGGGAAAAGAGTTTGTTTCATAGAAAATAATTCTCCAAACTGTGTCTGAGTTCACTCTGGGGAGAATACATTATTGCAGAGGGTGGAAGTTCTATAGTGAGCAATTCTGCAACACTATACGTTAGTTTTTACAGCACTTCAGAAAATGCAGATTAATTGGAAATCTGCTGGGAAGATGTAATTTTCACATAAAAAGGCCTCTGAATTATCCTGTGAACATCATCTTTTCATATAGCATGATGGTCTTTATGACTGCATGGTATTGTGTGTATTTCTGAAGTCCAATAGCAATGGCCAACATGGGAGGCAGTCAGCATCTGTGTGTTTCCAAGTTTGATCAAAGCTGATGCTAGTGGTAGAGGTGACTGAAGTGAAACAGGATTTACCTCAGCTAGTGTGAAGCCGTCAGAGATTTTAACAGGTTTTAGGTATGACCAGGTAGGTATATAGCTGTTTTCTCAGAACTTGATGAAGTCGGTGTTTATTTCAGAACATTACCTTTGGCAGGCACTCCCTCTTGTGGCATTCACTGGGTTTGCAGAGTAGTGTTGCTTTGCTTTGCAAAACCCTGTTCCCGTATAGTGAATGGCCTACCTTCTTGAAGTGATTTATGACTAATATGTGCTGAGAGCTGATAGAGAAAATGTTTCTATCTCCATAACTGTCTAGCATTGCCTTTATGTATTTTTTTTTTTTTTTTACTGTTCTGTAAATGTTACTGAATGGGAAAATTGCTGTTGCTTAAAAATGCTTGTGTTAATTGATCAATTGCAGGTATAGTCTGAGATACTTAATTGTAATCTTAATGTGTGTTGTTTTTGTGTGTTGGCTGTTGCTTTAGTTTTGTCATATAGAATAATGCCATATAGGATAAAGTATATGCTTTCAATTTTTGGAACTAAGAAGAGGGTCTCTAGCTAGACCAGATAAAATAATACTAATCAATGTGTGTTGAGCTAAACCCAGTCAGGGTTGAGGTTCTAACAGCTGTTTTCACTTGTGCTGTTGTTAGATACAGCCACCAGGTGGAGGTAAAATGCAAAGAAACTGCCATGAATCAGTAAAGAATTGCTGAGGCTGTTCTATGGTTGCCAAAGACCCAAGT
This sequence comes from Bambusicola thoracicus, assembly GCA_002909625.1. Lineage (NCBI taxonomy): Eukaryota > Metazoa > Chordata > Aves > Galliformes > Phasianidae > Bambusicola > Bambusicola thoracicus. The sequence continues at coordinate 55,957 of PPHD01000051.1, forward strand.
TTTTAACTTTTGTTTTATTAACTTATTTCTTTGGGGATTTTCTTAAGTCACTGCAGAAATGCTTAAGGAAAAAAAAAGAGACCTTTCCCCAGAACAAACCACTAGAACTGCTTAAAGCTTTGTATGTGTAAAGATCTGCAAACGTCTTAGGCAGTTTCAAGGTATGATCTGTATAATAGTAACTATTTATTTTCTGGGTGTATTTTAATTTGAGTTCTTATCCTAGTTTGATACATTAGAAATGTAGTAGGGGCAGAAGGCCCTCTGTGTTCAGTCAGTGAAGTGGGTGGGAAGAAAGAAATGGGAACCTGTTAAAATGTATACATATACACTTATACATACGTATATGTATGTCATCAGCACTACAGCACTGTCCTTACATTTTGTAATGCTATATTTCTGTTGTAGCTCTGCAGTTTAATATTGTGCATTAATTACTAATGTAAATTTTAGATTTCAACTTCTTAGGCATCACTTGAGATGTGTACCACCATCCCATCTCTTAAAATGCTCTGTGTGTATTATTTACATCTCTTAGCACTGTTTTGATCTGTCGATATGTGTAACACAGCTGCTGAAATTTTGACAACTGTGTATACAGTTTTAGTTCAGTTTGTTAATGTCAGATAATTGAATGTGCTGTTTTCCATTAGAGAAGGTATCTGAAATAGGAAGATTCCTTCCTTCC